>JALLAR010001266.1:0-10262 GCA_036939335.1 Conticribra guillardii
GTCCGTCCTTTTAGCGGATTTTTGGACGTGGGACGCGAGGACATTCCCGACTAAGTTTGTTGTAATGATTTTGTAAGCATCATTGTCTTCGTTCATTTCTACACCAACAGAAGATCGTAACACGCGCGCTGCTGACACAGAATCTGGAAGAGTAACCCAGGACCGAGTAGCTTCAAAGTGATGAAGCAGTTATGTCTGGAACTGCATGATGGTGTCAGAGATTTCCTTGTTGCTCAATGTAGCCTTATTTCTGGGGAAGGTGTGAGGTCTCGCCCATGTGTGAATATTGTTCACAATGGTTGTCACAATATTTTTTGGGACTGAGGATGAAGTAGTATTTTTGCAATTCTTTGTCTTCTCTCCTGATGATTTTTTTGGTTTTGTTTTTCTCTTTGTCGTGCATGTGTTTGATTTCGCAGTAGGGATAACAGTATTATCAACATCACATTCGACATCCACTGAATCCAATGTGGATACAATCGCAGTTGCTAGCATGTCCACAGATGCAATGTAGGGGTTTCGGCGACATCTCTGCTGTGGTGCGATTTTGCAGAACAATCGCGTATGGGGGTAGCAATGGATCGTTTTGTAGTACTAACTGTGTGGTTAACGTGATCGTTGTACGTTAGCGACACAACGGGAATGTGTGTGGGAGTCGTAGTCGAGTGTGGAGCGATGTTCGCCGCCACGACAGCAGCGCATGAGCGACGATACGGTGATGGGGTGGAGGCCATGGGCCATGGTGGACGTCAATTTGTTTGCGAAAATTGTAAAATCACTTCTCGGACGATTTTTTTTTGCTTTTGAGGCCGGTCCCAACGGTGAACAGCCACAGCCACATCCATGAGCCAAGAGGCAGATTTTTTCATTACATAGGATTCAAGTACTCGTTTGTGTAGAACCTCGACTGTCGCTGACTGTCACTGACTGTAATTCTTGCTGTAATTTTGTGAAGGTGTTGCAGAACCAGGAACAGCCAAGATACTTTTTCGGTTGAGACGACTTTTGAGCCACGCGACATGCCCCTTCATATTATTTGCTGGCTGGAGTTTTTTCAAAAACTCCAGCGAGCACCTTGCTGGCTGGAGTTTTTTCAAAACTCCAGCAGGAGTCAGAAAAGTTAGGTCACAAGTCATGTAGAAAAAACACAGTGGAATAAGTACGTTTTTAATAGTATTTGTACAGTATTTTTATAGACCCGTATACACTGGCTGTGGCTGTGGCTGTGGCTGTTCCCAACATGCAAAATTTTGCGCATTAAAAAGCGCCGGTTGGTACTTCCCCCATCTACTTCCCCCTTCCATAATAAACATTTCATAAAAAATGAGCTTTTTAATGAGAGATATTGTTAGTGTGCCTCACGTAAAAAATGAACAAAAGATGGTCCCGAAGAGTTCGAGAACAATAATATGTTGTAATACTGATCATCCTGATGCCATCAAATGCCGACAACACGTAACTAAGGCAGGGCTCTTAAACCGCAGGGCTCTTAAACCAGAAAGGACGATGCAATTATTATTAACTCGTTACACCTTAGTATTGATCCTCCTGGCATCATGTAAAATCGAGGCGTTGGTTCCATCACGTTCATCGTTGCCAGCACAAAATGTGCCGTCGTCATGCCCCACTGGACGGAGCCAGCTGCATCGTGCAATGTATTCAAATGTTAGTCCTAGGGGAATGCCATATTTGAATTTACATGCTACGAACGCTTGTAATATTGCAAATGATGATATATGGAATGGGTCCGAATGCAGCAATGTTGACACGGCTAGGGGTTTCAGAAAGCGTCTCTCTAAAGGAGTCGTAAACTTCATCAACGATAAATTCAAGGACAAGAAAAAAAATTCTTCAAAAACATCAGGAGAAAGTAACAACTCCCTTTTTGCCAAGCGCTCAGCAAGAGGAAAAATTAATGATACATCAACTGTTCCAACAATCTTATTTTTGCTCCTAAAAAGAATTTCTCTTGGTGCTTCCTTGGCTTGGGCATCCACATCCACATCGACATCGACATTAACGAAACCCATAATGGGTCGAAGTTACACTCAGTCTCTGCTATCACGTCTGCCAAGTATATCACCAAGTGCTAGTTGGATCACAATGCGCAATCTACGCACCTTCTTGCTCGCCGTAATGTCAATCCTTGCAATTACCACCTTGAAAGAAAGCATAGCAGCAATCCGGCGACAAAAAATGGACGCCACTTCCGAATGGGGTCGATATGCCGACAAACCCTCGGCAAGGGGTCTAGCTCTGATGATAGTTTTACTACGCCTGACTCCCTACATTATCGGGCCGATAGTCATTGAAAAACTCGCAACAAAAACGAAGGACGAGAATGGTAAACAACAACCAATAACATCGCCTAGAGATAGACCAAATTATAAATCCACAAGGCCTTACAAACTCCGTAATAGAGGAGGACAAATTTTCGCCAACGGACTGCTGCGTTTGGGACCACTCTACATCAAAATCGGCCAAATATTGTCCTGTCGCGAAAATCTCTTCCCCACAGAATGGATTGCCGCTATGGAAAAATTACAAGATCGAGTTCCTGCCAAAAGTGGCGAAGAGGCATGGAATCTGGCTTACGAGGCTTGTCCAGGAGGGTCGTCAACATTTCACCAAATATTTAGCGATTTTAACGATGTTCCACTTGCGGCAGCCTCGTTGGGGCAGGTCCATAAAGCACGGTTGCGTTCTACCGGAGAGGCAGTGGCGATTAAAATACAACGTCCTCGACTACGAGATATTTACGAAAAGGATTTGGCATTGATGAATCGTATTGCCAAGTATGTTGATACCTTTGGGGGGAAGGCTGGTCAGGTGGGGGGAGTTCAGCAAAGTTGGCAACAAATATTTAAAGATGCTGAAGATATATTATATAGAGAAATTGATTATCGTGCTGAGGCTGAGAATGCAATAAGGTTTGCCAATGATTTTGGCTTGGGAATGGGGGGAAAGAGTATCTTGTCGACGGCGAAAGGGGTGGACGGGAAGAGTTTGCCGAGTGCAAGCGAGTGGTTGAGGGTGCCGTTTACGTATGGCGACTTGAGTTCGGAAAAGTTTCTGGTGATGGAGTATGTACCAAGGTGAGTTTGTTTGCAATTGTGCGTAATTTTTCAATATCCCATTTTTTCTGCATAATTATAATGATGCAAACATGCCAAATGCTCAATTTTATTGCATGATTCTTTCTTTCCGTTGTTGCAGCATAAAAGTGTCAAACAATGCCAAACTAGACATGGCAGGAGTCACAATCGAAGACAGAGAATATTTGGCGGAGGCATTAGCACATTCCTACTTAAGACAATTTTGCTCCCACAAATTCTTTTCTACTGATCCTCATCCTGGAAATTTAGGTGTCGAAGTGTTTGATGATGGAAGTCCACCTCGACTTGTGTTCTACGATTTCGGTCAAGCATGTTCTCTGTCAAACGATCAGTCTGGTGGGATTTTGGAAGTCATTGAATCAATCATTGATTTGGACGCGAAAAAGTCAGTGTCGGCATTTAGTCGGATGGGAGTGTTGAAGGACGATGCCGACTTGGACAAAGTTTTAGCAAAAGTACAAAGCAATTATGATACAGGAAAGTTGAAAGTGAAGAAAAGGAAGAAGAGGCAGAGTGCAAGATATCGAAGAGATGTGCAGCAATCATCCAAAGAGGTGTCTACTACGGTTGACTTGGAGTTAGCCACTTCTACCCTCGACAATACAACTTCTGCACCATTGGAGAAACCATCTAATGCTACAACAATATCTCCCGAGAAAGAAGATCCCGAAGTAATGGAGTACTTTACGCTACAATCTGAATATGCCTTTGTTGCCAGAGCACTTTCTCAGATGGATGGGGTGGGAAAAGGCTTAGACAAGGAATTTGATTTCATATCGGCTGCTGCTCCGTATCTAGTGGAAGTAAAGGGCGCAGGAAGGTATTTGATCGACGAGGCCAAGAAGAAATTAAAGTTTGTGTATGACCCGTATGATGGGATCCTAGCGAAAGAAGTGGCTTTGTTCAAATCATTTGGTTTCGAACCTAATCAGTACTCAAAAAGAAAGAAATAAACTGCCATGTTAACCTCTAAAATATGATGCGCCGAATGAATAAGGTTACCACGGTTAAAGAAGCCTCAATAAAGACTGCACGGTCATTCTAGATATTTTATTGTGCCAACGTTTCTACATAATGCTAATTACATCAACAGTTGGAAACAACAACAAGTCTAGACAAATTGCAACTTCTTATCCCCCCATCCATAAGCTTCTTTATGCTGTTCAAATAGTTGTTCATAACCCTTCACCAATAGACCATGGTACTTATCAATATCTTGCTGTGTAGGTTCGTCCATTTTGGGGCAGCGTACTGGTTCTCCCATGCAAACACAGACAGCAACACGTCGGGGTGGTCCGAGGAACCATCCAAAACGTCCGAAGAATGGCGTCAAAAAAATATCAAGTTTCACACTCAGTCTTTCCAAAACCCCAAACGGATCGACGACCATGGTCCATAAACTAGTATGCCCAAAGCCATACACAGGAATAATCGGCACTCCCGCCCTTAGAGCGATTTTGACGATACCCTTACGCTGCTTCACATGCGCAATTTCATCATGACTTTGAAACATGCCAGCAACACCGTCAAGAATAATACCCACATTTTCTTCCTTTTTCGTTAAAGTGTCGATAATATTCTTGGCCTTGGCTGGAACATACCCAATGCCTTTCATGAACGTCGAAATGATTGGCAGCTTTAATACGACTGGTGCACAAGTCCAATGGCAAAGTTTGTCGTTAAAAAGCTTTGACCACATGGGATAGGCAGTAATCCCCAAAGGAGCGGCACCATGAGGAATGGCACAAAAAATTACCGGTTGATCATCAAGAGACGGTTTGTGAATTGTTTCTGGCCACACAAATTGCATAGAGCAATATTTTTGGTTATTGCGTTCCGTATACAAATATTGATTGTCCTTTGTATCATTTTTGGACAGTAAGTTGTGCCGATTGTATTTCTTTGAGAATTTGGGTAAGAAGTAAAATTTACCCATTGTGAACAATGTTCCCACATAGACCAATAATATCTTGAGCGCCATGAAAGCAACATTGCTAATGAGGGATGCCACAGTTAATAAAGGTAAGACAAATGGGAGGACATTTCCAATCATGTAAAAACTAATTCCAAAGATGCGCTCCATTTCGACATCCTTATCCAAAGGGAAGAGTTGATTGAGAGAGTTGGGTGGGAATTTGTCTTGAGCGGTGGTTGTTAGGGCCAACCATTTTTTGACGTCAGTTTGTTTGCTGAACAAATCGTCAGGAAGGGCTGCCAAATTAAATTTGTAATATTTCATGGAAGTTCGTAACAAAGTCGCAACAGCGACGACGGGAGGAAGAGCGAGAGATTACGATGCGAAGATGAGGACGACGAAAGCACGGACAGAAGCGAAAGTTAGATATTATGAGGCGAGAGTTCGAGAATTTCAATTGATTTTTGATTTTATTTCTCTACTTCTTTATGTCGGTAAATAATAATAAACCGCAGCAAATAATGATGTTTTATCAAGCGTTTTTTTGTACTATTCCTACATAAAAAATAGGTCTCGTCATCACTAATCATTGGCGTGCGGTTTACTTTCCAACCACATCTATTGTTTTTTTGTTAGTGTTTTTTGTGGCGCGCCCATTGTTAATTTTTTTGGGGGTTTGGCATCACCATCAATGAACAATAATGGCATGGTTATGTGGGTAGAAGAGATTCTCGCCCCTTATGTGGCAACTGCACCGGCAGGAATTGTGCCATTGCTGGTGCTCAATTCCTACCGGGTGCACATGATGGCATTATGATGGCTTCGGTGGTGCGCCGAATTCAGGATTTGGGCGTGGAAGTCGAGCGCATTCCCGGGGGGTGCACTTCTCTATGTCAGCCACTCGATGTTGGCGTGAACAAACCCCTCAAAGTGCAGATTCGAAGGAAATGGAATGATTGGGTGATTGAGGAGGGGGTTGAAGATGGAAAGGCTGTGCCACCCACCAGAGAATTGATCGTCCAGTGGACGATCGATTCCTGGTGGAATTTGACAGAGCAAAACATTAAAAATTCCTGGCGGCATGGGGAGTACAGCTGGTTTAATTAATTTCTCCATTTAATTATTTGTTTCTTTAAATTTAATTGTTTTATTTATTTTATTGTTCATTATTATTACTTCTGCTTAGGCCTATTCTTTTCTTGGGGCGATTTTGCAGGGGAAGATGCGGCTTTCTTCGAGCATTTGTCCTCCTTCTTAGTCGGGAGCAGGAATTCAGCCACCAAAAACACATGGATATGGTACACCTTCTTCGTTTTGATTGAAGATGTCATGTCGTGGGCACTGTACACCTCGACCACTCTTGCTCGAGCTCCGTCATATGATATGTTGTTCACAAGGTGTCGAGGTGTGAATACAACACAGCACTTGCGCTCCCCCACTGCCACATACACTGCTATCGCCACCTCCTCCAGTCCATCCACAACAATGATCTCCCTCTACAGTGTCACTACTGTCCCCTCTTCCCTCTTCGACCTGCATGCCACAGACATGATAATGTGCTGTGCATGAGCGGCCACTGTCCCCAATGTTCGTGCCGACGATGTCGAACTTGGCGATCGTGGTGATTGGTGTTGTGGATGGTTGTGCAGCCATTATTGCATATGCCAAGCTGCGCACATCCACCAAAAGGTTGTTTGAATGCAAATGCAATCATATATGGACAATAGGATGTATTGCCCATGAATTGTGTTTAAAAATACAATGTCCACAGGAATCAGTGAAAAATCAACTGCGGCTTATTTATTCCGTTGCGGTTTATTTACAAACCTATACGGTAGTTGGCGATTCATTTTTTTCACCTGCACAATGCACGGCGCATGGCAGCACACACCATAGCATTTTCAGAAGTAGGACAGCAGTAATATGATGTGTAGGAACAGAGAGGAACAAGCAGGAACAGAGTATTATGTCAGGAAGACACTGGATGGGCGGTGTACGTAGGCCGTGTACAGAAAGGTACACCTATGTACCTATTTTCCATAAAAATTATTTGAGTTGTGTATCGTCATGACGATACCCGATATTGTTTCACATCTTTTTTGTGAGGCATGATGTGATGTGACTAGAACACAATTGATTTCTTCTGCCATCACTCATCACTCCTGTCATCTGTCATTGCCACGCTCCAACATAACAGCAAACAGTGAGTCGCACAACATCACAAAGCGCATCAAGGGACACAAAACACAAACGACACTTCTCAAACCTGAGCAAAAACATAAAGCGGAGCCAAAGACTGATTGCCATCGCCACTGTCACCGCCATTGGCCAAAGTAATGGGTATGTCACCCCTTTCCCCTCCTCCCATGATCGTGATCACGACCATGGCAATCAGTCAACAGCGGTGCATGTCTCTGTTAGTATTATTTAATACAAGTCATTATAATAATAATTGATTATTTAGTACATATAGTCATGCAGTAATATGTAATAGTGAACTGATTCACATTTAAATGCCAAATGGTTAATGATTATAAGTTTTGTTGGCCAGCTGTCTTTCACACCCGCGACCATGGCAATCCAGCAACGACGGGCTTAGAAATAATGTAAGCTGGAGGTTTAATAATTGTTTAATACATGTGATAATATTTCACATGTCAATACATTCAACTTAAACATCAAATGGTTAATTGGTGTATGTGCCGTATTATTTGTTGAGATGGGAGATGAGGTCTGGTGACCAACTACGATACGCGGCTTCACCCCCCTTGCTCCCGAACCAACATCGTGATTTAGGCCATTGTGTTTTGTGTTGTTGCGGTAGGTTGCGGTGGTGGGTATCATTGTCACTTGATCACATCCAGTCACAATACCTGTGACGGAGTCGTCACGGCAAAAAATGTATCGTCATGATGATATCCACTGATCATCGCGACTCGTGACTGCCATTGGTACGTGGCGGTACTCTACCATGTCTACCTCGTACGTATACCCCTCATCCAGTGTCTTCCAGACAACAACAAAAAATACAACATTCCTTGCATACACAAAATAATGGACTACGGGGTGGCCGCATCCACATTGAGGTTATGCGCTCTCTATTTTGATAATACAGACCTGATGGAAGTTGAGGCAATTATGACCAGTGGGTGTGAATTAAATGGCAAAATCCTCTTCCTGTACAAAGATTGTTTTGAGTTCAAAGCTAAGCTTCCAACTACTAGTACTAATGCTGGCAGGAGTAGTAATAGAATCTAGCTAAGTGCACAGGATAAATTGGCAAAGAAACATCACCTTAGCAAGCAAGTTGCGTCTGGGATAAAAAAAGCAAGGAAAATAATAATTAATTGAGTGTTCTCTTGGGTGTTACCCAAAAGCGCAATGTGCGTTCAAAATTTTGATGATTCATGAGGTCCTGCAATTCACACCATTTTTATAGTAGTGTATTAGCATTATCATCAGCAGTAAACTGAAATCAATGCATGCTTAACAACTCTAACCACTAGTACTAGTTTAGAGTATGACATTGTTTTACTAAAAAAATTGTTTTAAAGAAAAAGAAGATCAGAACAAATTTTGGGGGAGGGAGATGACCATTCCTAGAAATTAAAAGTTGGTGGCCTTTGGGAGAGCAAAATCTGAGTATCTTTTATACCAAGTTCTACACTTACTTCCCTACAAATGGGGAAGCAACAAATGTACTTGGGATCATATAACAGTAGCAATAAAAGTTAAACTAAAGACATTGATCATACATGATTGTAGAATTAAGAATTAAAATTTCAAAACTGATACATGTAATGCTAAATTGACTACTACCCGCACAACTGGCAATAATAGTAATGTGCAGTTGTGCAAAATTGTGATGACACTATTTCATAATAATTGGAACAAAAATTGGTTTTAACATCAAATTAATTTAATTTAGAAGTGATTCAAGTTTATGATAACAAAAAACAAAATGGGAAACACAATAGAAAAGCAAGCACCACCATATCCACAACGTTTGTCAAAGTGGATGGGTGTGGTTGTTCATTTTATTTGCTCTGTTCTGGCTTGTCAATTTTCCAACCTAATTCCCCAAAACAGCCGGTGATTCAATTGCGTTGACCTGTTGATGATGCTGTTACTACAGAGAAATCAATGACAATAGTTTTTCATATTTTACTAGCAAACTAAGTGGTAGTTTTGTCGACGTGAAATTTTGTTGAGATTTGCCTAAGTTATTTGTATCATGTATACTCTGTATCATTCAAAAATAAGAAACAAAAAAGCAATGACAAAGCTAAAGTAATAATAGCATCTTTCTCTCTCTCTCTCTATGCAGAGAGAGAGTAGTAAAATAATATCTAAGTACACTACCACAGTGTGTGTACAGGAGCGCGCCTGAAAAATAATAAAGATTATTTTCAGAGGACATTATTTGAGCCAACAATCTATCCAGTAGTAACATATCACTACTTTATCAGGTACTACTCTATGATGTATGGCGCACCAGAAAATTTGAGGAATAAAGCCATCAGAATTATGAACATCCCAACACATCAGCAGAGTTCTTGGTATAAAATCTACATCAAAATGGTATATGGTATATGAGAAATTTGTGCTGTTTCAACATAACAACTCCGCCTCTTGGTTTCAAATCTTATTTCAAAACTTTTGCTCATTTCACTGAACAATATATTTCAACTAGCTTTCACCATGACAAATCACATTTTGATCAAAATCTGCAATGTCTTCACATTTTCTTCTCGTTATCTCATTTTTGAGATGAGACACAAGCAAAAGAAGAAGCGCGGCATCAGCGGCTGCCAATCGGCATCCATCAACCAACATTATGATGGCGGCAGAGGCATTGATGATGGTGATGACAGTCTCTACAATTGCACTGATGGAGTGAATCATGGTGAGTGGTTTTCAATGGAAATGACAATGGCATTGCATTGCAATAATTTTGAATTATTATTTTTAAAATACAAACTGACCACTCATCCACAATGCTTCTATCTACTATCCATGCGCTTCAGATACCATATATCAATGCAATCACAAGTCTGATCGTTACCTCAAGATTGAATACGGTCTGACCTGCCGTGATGATAGCTAGTCCATTAATGGATTCAATTGTTGTCACAGCAACTTCCTCAAGATCAACAATGTCGTCTCTCATTGTCGTGACACCAACACCAACACCAACACCAACACCAACACCAACACCAACACCAACACCA
>JALLAR010001267.1:0-10255 GCA_036939335.1 Conticribra guillardii
TGTCGGTGCTGGTTCGGTTGCCTTCGACGGGCGCAGCAAATGGAGCCGGTGGATCTCCTACTGTACCATTCACATCATTATCGCAATGAACCATAGGTGGATTGTTTGCGTCATTATCACGATGAACCGTAGGTGGATTGGGAATGAATTCACTTGCATCCCCCTCAGCATTTTTGTTCGCGACCATCGCCGGATTCTTGTCCAACGACATGACTGTATTTTTTTGTGTGCATTTTTTTATGGCAAGATCTATGAGTAATATGTGGTGTGGTGGTGGTCTATCTGACCCAGAATTTCACGCTGAACACATCTCTGGACCAATAATACCACATATTGAGGAAGAAAAGTGCCATTTGGGGGAAAGGTGGCTATATTTAGCGTTAATAATAATATTAGCAGTCCAAAAGTGAACGTCAGGGCGGCTTCAGGGCAAGTGAAACGCCCTGACGATCTCAAAATACGCTGAAAAAGTACATTAGCTAGATGTTACAATACATAGCAATAATTATTGGTATGGAGTGTTGTGAGTTGTGAGCGCTGCACGGTACCATAGATTGGGGCCAAGCAGAAGATGAGACTGGCAAAATGTTCTTATTAAGTGAGTTCCTGTAATTTATCAAAGCTTTTTCCTTATTTTATTGGGTTCTGCCTTACTAGCAATCAATGTTGCTGTTGATATTATATTCATTGGTCATTGCGGACAATGCTATCATTCTTTCAGTTGTATATATGATCCAGCAAAAATGGATTCAAAAAGTTTTATTCTCCAAGCAAAGTTTCTCAGTTATTATCAGCATTTATGCCTTCTCCGTCACCATTGCCAGCAACCTCTTTTTATTCCTCTCCATTCTCTTCCTTCTCTCCTTTTTTTCGTTTCCTTCGCCTCTGCGCGGCCAAATGAGCCTTGACCTTCCTTCCAGGATCATTCCAGTGAAGTCGGTTATCCTTGTTTGTCGCATCTCCATCTTTATTTTCATCCTCTGCATTCTTTGCCGCACCAACATGAGCGATTGTGAGTTCTTTCCTGTCTTCCTTCTTTTGCAGTTTCCATTCTCCCTCTTGATCTCGTTCCAAGATTGTCGTTGGCATGGAAATGTTTTCTGAGCATGCCACCTGCTGAAGTGCCACGAATGGGGATGTGGCTGCTACGGATTCAAATTCATGATCGTGTTTGCTTTGCTCCCTGTTATTTGTGCAGTGACGACAACGATAATGTAATAGATAATCGGGTTCTCTCATCAACACCAGTACAGAACCATCAGAAAGACACTTCACATCCAATGGCTGTGATGGACATTCCAATGTCTGCTTCTTATGCAAAGATACCATGTATGACGGGAACATTTTTGCGAGGGGCGATGTTGAAGATTTCGCAGGAGGTGGAATGGGATGAATATCAATAGATGCGATACCATCACGTGCAACTACGGCATATTGTGCATCTGGACTGAGGGCTACAGAGATTGGAACTGCAATCGTGTGTGCATCGTAACTTTCTTCCTCATCATCATCTTCATCATCATAATCTTCTTCATCTTCTTCCTCGTCGTCATTCTTTTCATTACCAAAGTCATTTTTGTCATCACCTTGATCCATTAATTCGTCAGCATCATCTTCTTTATCAATGACTTCCTCTTCGTTCTCTTCGGCCATGTCCTCCTCATCACCAGCACCTTCATCTGAACTCTTCTGAACCACCACAGGGACCATTCCCACTTCTTTACACAATTGATAATCCCACAATCTTACCGTACCATCACCACTTCCAGTAAGGCACAAAGTCCTATTCCCACTGCCATTGCCATTGTCAACTACAGTAACTGCTGCCATAGACGAAACAAATGCTGAATGACCCAACAAATATCCATGAATCAGGTGTGATTCGGGAAAATGCGACACGCGAATCTTTTCATCTCTATCGGCTGTAAGAATGAGTTGTTGATTCTCAGCAGACGATGAAGGAACGACTTCCAATCCCGTAAGCATCGAGGCAGTATGTCCTAGTAACAATCTACGCGGTGTAGATGTGGCTGTCACTGGAGTATCAGCGTTGGGAGTGGTGGATGCAGCTGAGATTGGGACTGGGTAGGCGAATGCATCGCCAGATAAATCCCCTGCAATAATGACATGACAGTCGTTACTGTCATTCAAGGAGGAAGGGATGCATCCAAAAGAAAGACATTTGGCACGTTTGGACGAAATGTAAATGGCAACTGGATATTTCTGTTGATGCCCCTGTTTCTGAGCATCTGCCTCTGCTCCGCCCGACTGCTGTTGCTTCTCGTTTGAAATGGAAGGAATGCAATACAAGCTCAAAGTCTTATCTTGACGAGATACCGCTAGCCAGATGTTGGATTCAATTTCTGTAGAACACACTGCTTGAATTTCGTTCTTGTCGCCATTTTCGTCAATGGTTTTTGCATCTTGATCATTATTTGTGGTTTGTTTCTCTTCTTCGGCCGTCTCCTCCTTTTTTTGCTCATTACTTGTGTCGGTCTCCTTTTTCTGTTTCTTCTTTTTATTGCTGCTCTTTTCGTCAGGTTTCGGTGGCGATGGAGTTGATGATGCCAGAGGAGCCATCAATTCCACTACAGTACTACTATTCTTTTCGTCGGGCGATGATGCAGCTGCTTCATTGCTGGATACGACGGCGAAGGCTCGATGGTTTAGTGCGGCGATTACCACATGGGATTTGTATGCGTGTAGTAGTTGTTTACTCATGATGTTGATCTTGTGACGACGGGTGGTGATGGTGATAATATGATATCTGATGTCTGCTACTAGCCGATATTGCCGCTGATTTCGGCTGTGAATGTGGATTGACTGGATGGTGCGTGGCTTTCTTGATTGTGCGGGCTTTTTCCTTGCTTTCGGGCGGCGTTCGCTGATATTACTATTTGGACGGTTGCAATGAAAAACCCTGAAAACCTACAGAGGACAGATCGATGGGTCGAATTCGAATCTGAATGAATCTTTCGAGTACTATGGTACTACGCACGGTAGCTCTACTACGGTAGCTATGTGTGTAATTCTATCGTACTCTTAATTGAGTCTCAACTGTATGTAGACTTGTATATTTTGTGGTACACATAATTGTTCTTCACTTAGGAATAAATAATAGTCATTTTCGTATGTTGAAAATATATGAAGATTAATTATGCGGACGTTTTTTTTAACGTTTTTTCTTGTATTCACATACTAAAAAGCAAGGGGTCGCCCTGCCCGGCCCTGCCTGCCCGCCTCTCCAATAAAATGCTACTATGTGAATGTGCAACAACTCTAAGTAAAAATAATAAATAATGTCTCAATTTTCAACTTGTCAATCGTGAAGACCTTGCAATCTCTTGCAATGGAGAGGAATGACGAAACCTTTGTAATGAAGTTATCTTGCAAAGTGATTGAAATCGAGGACGAGTCTATGGTAAGATCCCGCACACGCCGGCCAAAATCGTATGAAAATGTTCACATCCGCCACCGCCGACGAGCTCGAGCACGACCATTCTCTCTCGGATTCCGACGACGATGATGGTACTGAACTGTCCAGCAGCCTACGCAGCCTTGCCAATACTAGCACTGGAACTATTAATCTTGGCTCCATTCGTGTGGAGGGTTGGTTGAATCACACTACCTCTAGCAACACCCAACGCCAAGGAGCGCAGTCCTCGAATTTATTGAGCAAAACTGTCTCCAAAAAGAAGAAACAGACGAAGCAACCAAAATATTTCGTGCTACGGGGTGGGACATTGAGTTATTATGGAAGGCGGAATGATGTCAAGGCCAAGGGGACTTTTGTGTTGACGAGAGGATGCACGGTGGGTCCGGTTATTTTTGGTTCGTTTGATGATTCCTTGACAGGCTCCGGAGAAACTGGTGGTGGCGGTGCATCGCATGTTGAGCAAGGAGACAATACTACAAGAGCTACAACTTCTATCGAATCCAAATCTAGCAACAAATCCAAAAAGAAAAAAACACAATATCACTGCTTTCAAATCACTTGGCCCATTCATGACAAACCCTCCAAAGATGAGAAGTATATGGCCCAAGCCAAGGCACAAGTGGCAGCTGAAAGTGAGAATGAGGCAATGCAACAACAGCAGCTAGGACAAAAGGCTTCTTTAGAAATCGTGACAACACACACTGCTGCAAATCCTAGAAGTCCCAAATCTTTGCTTGCTCGTGCGTCCTCTGCTTCTACTCGTCGAGAATTATCACCGCGCAGTGCCAAACCTTATCATCCTAGGAGGAGTGAAAGTCATGGCGGACAGAGCGTACAATCTTTGCCACTTGATATTACCCTTCCTCTGGAGAATGAGCTGGATTATGGAAAAGTCAATATCAAACCCTCCTCCAATCATGATAATTATTCTCACTCTCAAATTCAGGAATCTACATCCACCAGCACCCTCACCACATCCAATGTCAAGAGGGATGTTCTTTTTACTCCAGCCAATGCATTAGTAGGAATGAAACCACTCTCTGAGACCCAAAAATCACAGTCGTCCACTCAAGCAGTAACATACATGCATCACGAATTAGGTCTGCATAAGCACTACACACAACAAATTGAAAAACATGCCGAAGACCAACAAAAGTCGGTAGAGGAATCGATCAAAGTCAAGCTATTACTGACTAAAAATGAAAATCGTCAAAAATTGAAAAAGAAAATGTTCCAAGGCACTAAAGTAGCGGCTGTCTCCACTGCTGCCATCACTGCGGGAGTTCTAACTGCGGGCATTGGCCTCGCTGCAGGATTGGTCTTTGTGGGCATAACCGCCGCCGCTGGTGGAAGTGGAGCCGTGGTGGGCAGCAAAGTGTTAGATAAGGCCAAGGGAAAATATTACCAAAAGGAAAGTCGAAGAGTGTTTCGTTTGATAGTGGGTGCGAATACACATGAGGAGGCGATGAGGTGGAAGATGGCTATTGAGCATGCTATCCTGGAGTTGGTATTAGAATCCAAAGAGGAGGAGGAAGATGACTTGGATGTCGAGTCTATTTTTGTGGAGCAAGAAAAGGCGAAGTGGATAGTTGGTGGTGATGGCCTTGTTGTGGACGCTGCCAAGGCGAACTTGAGTGGTGGCAAGGCAACTGTGATGCCAACCCCAAAGAGGAGTGGCGCTTCCCCAGCCAATATCAGGGATCAGACCCAAATTGTTACTTCACCTGTCAACAAAAATGCAGCTTACCTCGAACCCGTGACTAGATGGGTGCCCATTCAGGGAGGTGGGATAGCCCTATGGGGCATCCTTGGAGCATTAGGAGGCGGAGGCAATTTACGCATATGTAGAGAAGAACGATCAAAGCATCCCTCTTGGTTTGCTACCGAAAATGCTACATCGGCATTTCCCAAAATTCCACGCTTTCGTTCTGAGGTAGGATTTGCAGGGCAGCCATTTTCTCCTTTCAAATCAAGTATTGTCCTAAAAGCCAATTCGTTAGATGCATTCATGTCACTGATGTGCAGCGGTAGAATTCATGGCAGTGCAGATGCAGTGAACATTAGTGGCGTTGCTTCTGCTTCGACGCTTGTGCCCAATTCCGGCCAGATTGCGTCTTTTCGCATAATTGAAACAATGGATGACCATATGGATGTCATTCACTTGGTATTCCGTCCACTCTATCTTTTCCCATCATGGACAGCTCCGCGAGACTTTGTTCTTTACAGATTCTGGAAATTTGATGATGATGGCACGTATCAGGTTTGCGTTGATTCGGTACAGCATCGGGATTGCCCGCCTCTTGCAGGATATGTTCGAGGAGAAATGCATAGTGTTTACACTATTGCACCGTTGAAGCAAAAGAAAAGAAGATCTGCCAAAGCTTCAGCTGCTGGTTCAGGTCCTACCAGTCGGCCCAATCTTTCCAATGACGAATGTTTATTAAGCCAAGTGGTTCAACTAGACCCACGGGGATGGGTTCCCACGACTTCTTCTCTACCCTTATTTCGCAGCCAGGGCTATGGAGATGCATTCGCAATTATGGCATTGCATCAAATGTTAGATGTAAGAGAAGCATTAGATTCGGCCCGATTTGTGGCGGTTCCAATGGATGATGCGCATAATTCTGGTCGCCAAGGCAAAAGAGTGAAAAATCCAAGACAGAATAGACTGGTGAGGAAAGCTAAGTTGGGACAACGACAAACAAGTGGTGGTGGAAGAGGTTCTGGAAGAGAATCAATTTTTGTGCCTTCGCTTGAAGTATCGGAATCAGTGGACATATCTGACGAAGAGGAACCTGATGTGGAAAATTATGACTTCAAATATTCCAGCACAGAGCTTTCTTTACGTGGCAGTTGTGTAGATAACTCTTCTTCTCACAATATTCGTATTGGTACTATTGCGGAATCGATCCAAACAAACTCTATTCCTAGCACCTACGCTGAATTATCATCACAAACTATATATACGCACCCATCCCCCATGATCAAAAGCTGGTGGGCAGAACCTGATGCCAACTCGTTCCGTGTCCGTGGCAAAACATACATCAGTGACAAATGCAAAATTAATGCTGGGCCAAGTCTCTTTCAACTCATTGCTGCTGATATTGTTGAGACGGATGTCCCCATTATGACTGGAATGTGTCGTCATCCTAAAGAACGTGTCCAGTTAGCTTTGGAAAGAGAGAAGCAAGCCAAATCTATCGGCTTATTATCCACTGATATGCCTCCATTTGTATTTGCTGTTAACATTGCTCTTCCTGGCCCTCCCAATTATCACATGGTTTTTTATTATGCAGTAGATAACATTTCAATGATTGACGGATCCGATGGCACGCCATCATCAAAACTGTGTCAAAAATTCTTTTTTGGGAATGATGATGCCTTTCGGGATAATACTTTCAAATTGATCCCACAAATAATAGAAGGAAATTTCATGGTTCGAAAAGCAGTAGGAAGGTAAGGGTAAAAAGTGATTTTATTTTATTCAAAATTTATTTTTTACTGACCATAACGCATGCATTCCTCTCTGTTTTGTTCTTCTTCTTTCTACAACCACACGGATAGTACTCCTGCTATCATGGGAAATAAAATCAAGCAAACATATATTCAGGGCGAACGGTTTTTTGAGCTCATGATTGATACCGGATCGAGTGCTGTAGCTGCGGGTGTTATTCGTATATGCAATGGTTATGCAAAAATGATTGTTGTAGACTTGGCATTTTTATTTGAAGGTTATAATGAGCACACGCTGCCAGAAAGAGTCCTGGGGTGTGCAAGATTGAAGAATGTTGAGTTTGGCAAAAAATTAAGATTTGTGGAGATTGCCGATGACTTATCTATTTAATCAGTGCAGGTTTGAGGACAAAATAGAGAAAAGTGCCTTCTTCGAGTATCTTGAGTTCGAAATTTTCCATTGGAGCCACTTAGAACGGTATCGTCTCTGAGTATAGTGGATTTATATTTGCAAGTGTTTTAATTTTTTAGAATGAAATGTGATTATTGTTTTGCTTGTAGGTTTGGTGTTAGTTGAGAAAGCTCTTGGTATAAGTTTTCTGCTGAAGAAGATCATTTAAATTTAACAAGGTTTGGTAACCTAAAGTATTGCCAATAATGTTGTGATACAACTAATCTGCTCTATTGTTATTTGATAAAAGTTCATTCAGCACTTCCGATTTAGATAGCAATCGTCTTGGGCAACGCCTCTATTAAAATTATCTCGTGCCATCAGGAATTTTGTTTATTCACAGGTAGTACATTTTTAATTGGCTTACTTGATGTGGAGAATTTTTAAATTATCGATAATGTATTGTATCGTTATCAAACATTTAATTTTTGATTTCTTCTTGTCCCAATGTTTCATGCAATTTTCAATCCAAATCAATTCTTGACAATACGCCCCTACTGGCAACCACCACTGATATTGTTGATTATGTAACAATCATTAAGTTCTTTTTACCCTCTTTCAATAATTAAGAGCTCTGACCAATGGTGTGGCAATTTGAAAATCTATGGAGATCATCAGTCATCAGTGACCATGAATGTCAAAATGGAGTACATTTTTTATGCTGCTCAACAGGGTCTTGGGATCACATAATTTACAATTGATTTTATCAAGTATGGTTTCAAGTGTGTGTTGTTATCCGAGACCGAGACCTGTGGCTAAAAAATTGGGTATTTAAGATGGGTTTCGTTGTTAGAGTTAGAGCCCACGCATTGGCTGGCTGAAATTATCACTTCTGCTGAAACAAGTAAGCTGGACTTACTTGAAATCATTGATAAATGCAACTGCTTGTAATATTCAGTACTGGTGCATATCAACAATCCTACATATCACCACCATTGGCTAGAAGAAAGGTGCTGTTGCTGAACTGAATAATACAATAAGGTGATCAATGACAACTAACCTGTATTATGTGAGTGCCAACATTCAACTTGCCATGATACAATGTTTTGACTGGCTGCTCTCTTCGTGTTTTACTAATATGTGTGCAGTCACGCAAGCAATGAAATATTGATACTGTGGTGTTCATTAATCATAGTATGCACAACATGTGGATGGTCAGTTTTTTACTTTTAAATATGTATGAGAATACAGTAGTATAAAACTCTACATTTTAGTTTATAGTACCCACCTATCACAAACCACATTAGACGATTTCAATCTAAATCAAACTAATTCAAATCATAGTCAGATTTTATTTCCCTTGTATGCTGATCATGCATTAGCATAAAAGCCATCATTCTCAGTATCATCGCTCAGCTTTTTAAACACTCCAATTAGGTGAGAAGTTTCTCCCGTTATCTCATTTTTCAAAGGACCAACACGAATGTGATTGCGGAACTTCCTTCCGTCTGATCTGTAATTTATCAATATTGCTTCATTCTCCCCATTCTTGTCTTCCGCAAGCGTCGAAACAATACTTTTCGCAACAGCCAAATTAGTATCTGGCCCATGGAGCAATGCCTTGAGAGTCGATCCAACCGCCTGTTCGCGAGAATAACCGCATAAATCAATCCATGCATCATTGACATCGACGATTTTGAAAGGAGGCTCAGTTTCGGTCACTGCCATGGCTCGAGGATGGTCTAGTCTGTTACCGAATTCTAAGTATGCCTCATTTAGATTGGTAGGAAGAGGAAGTCGATGCTGTTTTACAAAATGTTGTAGTTGCGGAATCGATGGTTCGGGAGACGAATGCACCATTTCGCTGTTGCGCTCCGTGAGAGCCTTTCTGTTTTGATGGGATATCAAAAAATGACGATGAAAGTCCTCTCTCGCGTGTCTTGCGGTAGCCACATCTATGAGAGTTGGAATATCGGAATTAATGCTCGCGTCATCATGAGATTGCACTGTATGCTTCTGTGATGGCGGCGATTGCATCTGTTTTCCTAGTGAGAAATCGTGGGAAAGAATTCCATCCCCTCGTTTCATCGCTCGCATACTCGCACTCATTCGAAAGTGTTTGAATAAATCTTCTCTTGCGCGTTTTCGGAGTATCATTGCATTGTCGTCGTTGTCTCGAGAACGATGCAAGGGATGGAAAACAAATAATGGTGACGAGAGAACCGTTGCTGTAGAATCGTCGCGCTTCAGCTTTCTTGTGGCGGCAGCTTTCCAGAAATGGTGATGGAACGCTTGAACCAAATGCTGTTCGACGATGGGGTTAGTCGCGGCATTGGTGGACATTGTTGCTGATGATTTCACCAATGGTGAGATTGCCACTCGGACAACTTGGGCATTGGAAGGGAACATTGTGTTGGATTGGAGTGTGAGTTTGTCAAGTCAATTTTGTGAGGATTGTGTGCCGAATATGTTTAGTGGTTTGGGAGACTCTCGGTGATTTAATAACGGGTTGACATCGACGTCAAGCTGTTCACGTTCCGATCAAATTGGTGTCGGGTCTTGACACGATGGTAATTCTCGTGGTTGCCATCGTGGATGAATCAGGTAAGGTGGTATGTTGTGCCAGGGAGATAACAAAGAATAGAGAAGATTGCATCTGATTGCATTCGAGCTGTATGTGCCTCTCGCTCTATCTGTATCTGCGTGCCTGGCCTTGATCAGAAGCGCTGCATTCTGAGCGTGATTCAGCTGATGACATTTTTTTCTGACACTGCTTTATCGAGCGAGCTGACACCTTGACACCTGCTACTTACTATCTACTCTAACTACATACTCTAGATACTACTCTAGAGATACCCTACATACTACCATACATCATATGTACCCCGCCCGCCCACATTGAATACTTTGTACCCTAGTTCACTCTTCAGTACTCGCATCAAGACGCCCTTTTTTATCTGGGGGGCGTTTTTTTT
>JALLAR010001268.1:0-13203 GCA_036939335.1 Conticribra guillardii
TACCTGCGAGCTCGAAAAAAAAAAAACTTCGGAGTAATACAAATCCGGAATCTTCCTGAGAATGATCAAAAACAAGCCAAAACCAATTCTCAATTGAATCATCATCAGTTTCGGTAGTAGAGGGCCACACACATCTTCTAACAACCCCACTGCCGCCCTGTCCACACAATCAGTCTGTGGTGGTATCGTACTATTATGTGGTCAGTGATAAAAGATATCGGCAATGATTAAAAATAACACTGTTGTTTTGTGTGAAGATAGATCATGTAGATGTGTTCCAAGATCCATCAGATCCTATAGAAAACACTTTCATAAATGAAACATGGTGAATAGTATCATTGGGAAACATGTTTAATACACTGTCTGTATAAAGATCACAAAAAATTAAGTCTCAACCTTGACTTATAATGTTGGTTTCTGTGTATCAAAGTATATCACACCATGGCAGAAATATGGCTCATGACTCTGTCAATATTATTGATGTCTGGTTCTCTTGTGGCTTAGAGGGTCAAAAATATGATACAATTCAGCTGCCCTGTCCATACAATTATTGTCATGGTTGTATAGTGGTGAGTGATAATGAAAGACATTGACAATGACTAAAAACCATAGGTGTTTGGTATTTTGGTTGTGTGTGAATGATATGTTCCAAGACACATCAGATCCCAGAAAACACTTTCGCATATGACCCATGATGATGATGTATATCACTGGGATATACATGATTCATAGATTATCTGCACCCTGATCACAAAAATACCAGTCTCAACCTTCTCTCCTAATAATTTTTTGGTTGTAGCAAAGCATGTCACACTTTGGCAGAAACATGGCCCACAACTTTGTCAATGCGATTACACATGGACACAGCCTATTACCAAAGCCAAATTATTTCTCAATTGATACATAAAAGGTTTTAGATTTAGAGGGCCAAAAACAATACAAACCCACTGCCATATTCACACGATATTCACTTTGGTGCTGGTGCATGCAAATGCAAGTTGCAAGTGGTGAAAGATGGGGATAATACCGAAAAGCCATAGTTGTTTTGTGTGAAGACTGTCACAAATGTATCCATGATTGGAAGGCTATCCTATCACTGTTTCTTAGTAAATTTGTAGCTTGTAGCTGTAGTGGTGTGTACTGAAATTTGTATAAGCAGGAAAATAATGTGTCACTCTTTTTGAGTGTTTCTTTAAGCCAACACAGTCACCAGTCACAGTTCTAGAGATCAGATGATCACAATTGGCATGACATATGACATGTGGATGTCTCAATCATGGGGATATCAGATGGTGTGAATGGCACAAAACACCACATCACCAGTAACAGTAAAGGTATGAAGAGGTACTAGAGGATCAACATTGTTGGACATAAAAAACGATAAAATTGAACTAGACAATCCAGACACTTTTTGACAATAAAGAACAACAAACAACAACCATAATCCTAATCATGTTTAATTATTTTAATACACGATTAAGGTATCACCAGGTCAATAGTAAATACAAAGAAAGCAACAGCAACAGCAACAGCAACAGCAGCAGCAGCAGCAGCAGCAGCAGCAGCAGCAGCAGCAACAGCAACAGCAACAGCAACNAGCAACAGCAACAGCAACAGCAACAGCAACAGCAACAGCAACAGCAACAGCAAAAGCAAAAGCAAAAGCAAAAGATGAGAGTACAATTACAAGTGTGCAATAAGTGTATAAGAGTAAAGATAAAGAGGATGTTTTCAATCACATATTGGCACACATCAATTTAAAACAACATCCTTTTTCCTGCCTCTTTTGTGTTTTTTAACCAAGATTTTTTTGTAGTGTTCACCCACTAACGGTTTGTGGGTACTAGATAGTAGGTGGTGTGTGTGTGTGTGTTGCACTCCAGTGGCTCTGCTCTTTCCCAACTGTAGTTCTATCAAGAACAGGGGCATTGCTGCAGTCACTTAGGGCCATCACGTCAGGAACCCTGGATCAACTCTACGATCCCCACTCTCCCTGTACTGGCTGTCCCACCCCCAGCCCCCCCTGGGAGGGTAGTGATACTGGTGACAGGGGGCTGCTGGTGTAAGTGAGAGGGTTCACAGAGGATCCATAATGGACCTCCTCCCAAAGGAGGCGGGTCTCATGTTTACTGGGTACAAAGCCATGGTACCGAGCAGGATAGTGAGCTCATGCGGTACCTGGGCAATATAGATAATTGTCAGGCGTGCCTGCGCTGCTAATTTTGACACAAGGTATGCGTCATACGCAGGGACCATATAGTATGCCTCATTGTAGCACAGAGTTATAGTATGAGTCGTACAGGGTAACTACCCCCGCATCCACACCGTACCCATGTATGCGCGCAGGTGTCATAAAAGACTAGAGACAGGGCTTGAGTGCTACTACCCTGTCAGAGGTTCGAACTCAAGACCTCGTCTAAACTAGATGACAACTAAACCTCTACGCCACTAGAGGGTATTAGGTGTTGTGTATGATGTTGATGATTAGGAGTGTTTTAGTTATTTATTCTAATTCTACTCTAACCCGAGCAGAACAAATTTGGTGCAGCTTCAGATGTTTGTATTTCAGTAAATAGATGATAGTGATCATCCATGGTGGTGTAACATGTGGTGGGATTGGTGTTGCACATTGGAAGGTTGTGCGTGAGAGGGATGTTGGTGTTGGTGGTGTGGAATTTTGTTGTGTTTTGTGTTGGGGCATGGAATGATTGGTGGTGGTATGTGGTAGGTGGTTTGATGCCAATGTGTGTGCTGGCGAGTTGGATGTGGATTCCAAAGGATGTTGTGATGACTAAGCCAAAATTTTGGAGATCATATTGAACTGGAGTTGGTGCTGTGTGAGAGAATCCAAAGAATTGGTTTGTGGGGTTGGAGGATCACCAGTGAGATGTGGCAGTGTGTAGGATCCCTTATGGACATAAGAAGTTTGTTGCTCTGGTAAGCATTGCTTTGGCTGCTGTGCGAGTTTGTGGTAGGGCAATATCTTGGGTTGGTGTGTGATGAAGGATGAAGTTATGGAAGATAGGACCCCACTGGCCAAGGTGGTTGGTTGGAAGTGGGAGTAGGACTTTGTTGGAATCAAGTAGTTGTTGTATATGACTTTGTTACTAATGTTGTTACTGCGCTAGTACTGTCGTGAAATAATAATATTACAAGATTACATATCAACTTAGATGTACTACATCTAAATATTCCTTGGTACAAAGTATCAATTACATTGTAAGTTTATTTACGACTAAGATGTAGAGCTACGTAGCACACTCATAATAGAATATTCTACGACGAATGTTGTGTTTTTTTACTACCATAATTTTTGGGCGTCGCTTGCCTCATGGTTGTAACGACCATAAAAATTAAACATAAATGGTCGTAAAGTTTTTTCTGATGCGTGGCCTGATTGTAGCATTACTGATTGCCTGAAAACAAAATTGCAAGATGTACCCCATGATTACAGTGGTGTAGAATGGGGTGACCATGAAGAAAAGTTTTTGTGTGAAGAATTTAACCCAATTAAATGATCTTTTCTCTATTCAGAGGTGATTGATAGTGCCAACAGTAGTCATTGTGAGAAAGTTCTTGTTGTGATGGTACATCCAGTAAGCAGTAAGTAGAGGAACTCAACGCTTTGTGTCAGAAGGGAACAGAGCCAAACCAGAGTTGCAGATTGATTTGACACCTTTTCTATCAAATAATGAAACCAACAGCAGTTCTGTTAGTTTATTGGGCAAGATTACTGCAAATCTCACCGGTTACATCTCCCGATTAAATGGATGTACAACAGAAGAGGAACACACAACAACTTTTGGCCATTTTATTTCGGTGACCAAGTCACTTGTTTCTGGCCATTTTCCCCATTTCGACAACTTATTACCAGAGTCTCCAAAATTCCTTCACCTTGATGATTTACATTCATGGCCAGAGCCTTATGTGTTGTTTTACATAGTGAAATGCCAAAACCTCACACCATGGCCTGAACCTGATGTAATAGCAAAAACAAGGTTGAATTTTCAGGCAAGTGTTAGTCACAAACGCAAGAGAACAGTGATACATCCTCATCAAAGCACTCCTGATCAAACAACACATACTTTCGATGGACCAAAGGCTGTCACTGAGGAAAAGGAAACCAAAAACAAGAAAAGGACAAAAACACTAAAATTCAAGTCAGAAATGACAGTAACAAAGATTTCTTTTTTAACCAAAGCATCATTCCCTTCAGCCACGAGAAAAAATTTGAACTACCATTTTATCCAATTCTTAGTGAAGAGGATGTGAAGTAGGCAGATCATATCAGAAATGTTGATTTGGGTAACTTGCCAGAGGGCAAGAACCCTGGTGAAGCCTTCATTAAATTTCACAGTGATGAGAAGTACATTGGTGTGCCAATCTATAAACTGTTGGCAAATGGAGGCGGTACATTGAACATGGCTGAGCCATTACTTGATCATAATGATGACTTGGGGAACATTGATGCTTAGAATGAAGGTGGAGGTGGAGTAGCTCCATATGTGAGTTATCTACTAGGCATCTCAAACCTAAGAGATGGGTCATTTGTCACTGATGAAATTATGAATGCATTTGGGTAAATATTTAATAAACGGGAAGCTTTACATAGAAATATTGACAAAATGCATTCCCCTGGCCATATGTTCAGTTCACACTTCATTGACAAACTATGCTTCTCTGGTACACCTGGAGGTGCTACCAGACATAGAACTATGACAAGCCAAAAATACAGCTTTGATATGCAAGGAGTAAAGACATGGCTCACATGCAAACGAGTGTGAAAGAATCAGACATCAGGGCGGTCTGTGAGGACAGTTAAAGGGGGGCTGGATTTGTTTCAATGTGAAAGGCTCATATTTCCTTACAATGTGAATAACTATCATTGGGTAATCTTCAGCATCAATCCCATGTCTCTCCAGCAAGAGTTCTATGACAGCCTCCATGGAAAACTGGGTCATAAAAGTAAATGGATCTCGGAATGTCTACACAACTGGCTACTCAGTGTACATTTTACCCTACATGGAAAAAAAATCAAAATGAACAAAAATGGGATGAAAAATTGATTCAGTCAGATCCCAAAATATTGGGTAACAGCAACCAAATGGGTACGTGTGACTGCTTACTTCACACATGTGCTGTGTCAGTATTGCTTCAAAATAGCAAAGAGATAAATTTTCTTGGTGGAACTCAAAATGAGGCTGTAGCAGCAGGGATCAAGATACGGAGTAGGATTGCACTCACATTGTATCGCAAACAATTCATGTTGTGGAGACTAGTGACAAAAACATGATGGTGGATAAAAATAATGGGAAAATGATGAGCCACCAAAAAATAAGACTAATGTCATTGATATAAACAATAACAGGAATGACAACGTCAATTGTGATGGCATAACGGATAATGAAGCAAAAGTATACAGAGCCAGAGATCGTGTTCGTGTGCATGTGATTCGTGACCACGACAAAAATGAGAATACCAATGATAAAAATACACCGACAATAGACAAATCGGCTGCATTGAAAAAGATGAGAAAAATGGCGAAAACAGTCATAAAAGATAACAAGGACAAGGGTGGGGGGAAGAAAAGGGGGGATTAATAAGGGTGGGAGAAAACATGAGAATTAGCAACTACGTTATGTATAGTAATAGTTGTTTTCATAATTTACGTGTTACAAGGATTTAAAACAGACAAAAAAGTCTCTGTGTAAATATTATGAATTGCAAAATCACTTGTCTAATATAATATTAATTGTACCACCACTATTTGCTTATATAATATTTGTGGTGCCATTCTTTGTATTATTAATTATTACCTTGATTTCAAATTCATTGTTATCAAGAAAAAAATTTAAGAACTAGGTGCCTGCGTTTCTTACATTGTAACTTTTCTAATACTTAGTTTGTTGTGCTATTTTGTGATCAAATAATTACAATGTATTCAATGATCTTACTTTACAGTGAAATTGGATAGAAATTTGATAATGTTTTCAAATAATTATTGCTATCTACTACTACCACAATGACGACCTATTACATACGAATGATTTGGATTTAGTTGGGGTGTACCCACAAAGGCCATCAAAAAGGTTGGATTGCCCACTAAACGCGTTGGGGGTACAAACGACAAACGATGAGGGGGGGATGTAAAAAATAATAATGTGCTGGTCGGTGGTCGGTGGCTGTCCTCTTTTATCCAGCTCTATGTATTCAAAAAATAACAACCAGCGTTGATAGTTCATAAACGACTGTGCTTCCTTAATGGATGTCGTGAACCATCATGCGACAACCTCGCAGCTACGCGATTATCCCCAACAACTGCCGCGTACCACTGTATTTCGCCGTATGGTACGCTCTCAATGTTGCATACAACATTACGAATAAGTGGGCTCTTGAAAATGTCCACGACATTTTTGCTGCATCATTGGAGGCGAAAAGAGCGAGTACGCAGGAGAGCTCGGAGCAAGACGTTGCATCCATATCGTCGGCGTTGCCAGTCACAATTGGATGTCTTCAATTTGGCATTGGTTCGATCTATGCATGTACATTATGGTTGTTGGGTTGGAGAAGACCCGTGCCACACGCAGAAGTTATGAGAAAAGCAGCAAATGATTTTCCTGAAAAGGTTAAAGCATTCATATCAATGCTTTGCCGTTGTTTTTCGAGTCCATTGAGCAGTTTATCTAGTTGGCACAACGCTGATGGAACCAATCCGTCATCGACAACATCTCATAAAGTTATCTCCTCATCGTCACTTAGCCCGCGCCATACTGTTCATATTGCCATCCATCACACTCTAGGTCAACTCTGCACTGTATTAAGCCTCTCCACCAATTCCATCAGCTTTGCACACGTCGTCAAGGCCATGGAACCATTCTTTTCAGCCCTTGCCTCTTTATTATTTCTTGGCCAACGGATGGATATACGTGTGTATTTATCATTGGTTCCTGTGGTTGGAGGTGTTATAATGGCATGTGCGGGTTCGAAAGAATTTTCGTGGATATCCTTTCTTTCGGGAATGGGAAGCAATGTATTTTTTGCGATGAGGGGTGTTTTGTCAAAGATCGCCATGGAGGGAAGAGCACAAAATTCATTCCATGCTCAAAAAGATAGTGGCATATTATTGAATGACAACTCTGTTGATGGTTGGGAAAATGATGCTGTTCAAAATACTATTGGAAAGAATCCTCGCGAAGAAGTGAAAGATCACTCTCTTCAACCTTTGAATCCGGTGAACCTTTTTGCTGCTGTGACATGTGTGTCATTTTTCCTATCTATCCCTCTTGTCCTAATATTTGAAGGGAGGTATTTGAGGGATCTAATTTTGTTCTATCCATGGGAGGATGAAGGGAACGGAGACGCAACAAATGCAACAATTATTGGAAAAGACGCTAACCAGACTCTTTCTCGCACTCTCACGTACATCATTTTATCTGGTCTTTTCCACTATCTCAACAACGAAGTGATGTACCTTGTCCTTTCAAATGTCCATCCAATCACGCTGGCTGTCGGCAATACATTGAAACGAGTGTTCATTATTATTGCCGGAATACTTGTATTTTCTACTCCAACAACATGGCAGACAGCACTGGGTTCAACAATAGGAATTGGTGGCGTCTTTGTGTACAGTTTGATGAAGCAGTGGTATAACTCTGATCGTGGCATCGCAAAAGAAAATGATGGTGCCAACAAATTTACAGCAGTAGCTAACGGTGCGAATGACGAGGCAACGATGTCAGGCGCAGTTGAGTTAGTGCGTAGGAATTTAAAACGCGAAATTCAGGAGCTCAACGAAACCCACAATCTACACATATCTTGAAGAGATAAAATGCTGGTTCATTGGAATGAATAATAGCCATTTTATGCTTGCCAAAAAAAACTTGAGAAAAAAATAATTTCCTTTCATGTGGCATCATACGTTTAATTATCACTCCTACTCCTATTTCTTCTTTACGAGTAATACCCAATAGAACTTTCTATACATCGTGTTATTACCCTGTAATAAGTCATGCCATGTTATCGAACGTTCCCTCCACTCAAGGATACGTTATTGCCGTAATCCTCTTCAAAGGAAATATTATATTAAGATGAATTAACTGGATGGAGATCTGAAGGAATGAAAGATGAATTGCATATAACATGCACAACCACCATGCATCTAATGATTCTACTCTATTTCACGTTTTAATTTTGGTTTCAAATGTAAGGTATCATCACAGGGAGGGGGGGGGGGCGAAAACTGAAAGCACACAACATCATAGGCACACATTATGTCCATATTCTGACACAAACAATCCGAAAGATACCGCCACCGACCGACCGACGGACCGGCAACCACGGAAAATGTAGTACTGACTGGTACATAGGAATTGAGGATCTCTTGAAGCCACAAATCTTTATTTTTTTCTTCGTCCTCATGTGCTTGATCACAACTGCTTTCGAGCAGTTGTCAACATACCTACCGGTCAACATCATCCATAGTACCAACGACGACCAAGCCCAATGGCAATTGGTTCGGAAAGTTCTGAAGACCACCAGCAGCAGCCTTTCTAATCAACAGATTGTTAACAATATTTAAACAACAGAGACCTCTACAATGAGTCTCGATAACAAAACTTCGCCATCAGCATCCCCATCGCAGCTTCCATCACAGTCTCCGTCCGACAGCGCCAATGGCAATGCTGACACTGACCAAAAAACACCAAGCACCACTCACAGCAGCGAGTATCTCCTCCTCGTTGAATTCGTACATAAGCATATTGATTTCCATGATGCTGAACTTCTCTCCATACTTGAGATAAATGGAATAAAAGTTGGATCCGACTGCCATTTCCGGCCGTTGCCCAATGAACCCGACGAAACGTCATGCAATCCGAATAGCAGTTTGACAACCGATTATAAGAGACCTTTCCGAATATTGTCCTTTCCATGGAACACTATTGGATCGAAATTCGCTGTTTACGAGGAGGACGCCGAAGCTGAAACTTCGACAGGTACAGAGGGAACGAAAAAACAAAAAGTCATGAATTTAGTGTCTGCCCTCGCACGATGCACTCTCATACGAAGTGTCATAGAACTTTGGGGGGCAGGACCTTCTATTGATGATTGCGTAAAAAATATTCAGAACGGCAATGTTTCTCAAAGGCATAAAGAGGGCAGCCATCTTTACTCCCCGAATTCTGCAAAAAAAGGCGAGGACCGAACATGGAAAATAACTATACACACTCTCGGCTCAACCTACACCCGCGAAGAACAGGACATTATGAGATCCAATTTTGCATTCCTTAATTTCACCGGCAATGTCCAAATGGATAATCCTGACGATGAATTTTTGTATATCCGAGAAGTAGAGTTGGATGCACAGGGTGGGGCGGTGTTTCCACGTCATCGCACTGGGAAGGAGGATTTGATTGCTGAAAACGATGCACGACCTCCTTTTGGATGTTATTTTGGTCGAGTGTTGGGGAATGCACGTTTGGGTAGGAACTGGAGGGGGTCAAATCGTCTTTATCAGTACAGCCTTAAGAAACGAGCTTATTTGGGACCTACTAGCATGGAGTAAGTGTTTTTTATGCTATATCGATTGCATAATGACAGAGCTATGATTCCAAACATTTCCATTTCATATTGCCAAGCATCATCTCAAATTTTTATCTTTCATTCTATTGTTAAACCATGTGTTCTTAGCTCCGAGCTTAGTTTGATCATGACCAATTTGGCGATGGTAAAGAAAGGATCTTTTGCGTTTGATCCCTTCGTAGGCACAGGATCAATTCTTTTAACAGCAGGCCTCCGGGGAGCTTATACATTTGGCACAGATATCGATTTGCGCGTATTACGAGGACGAAGTCAAAATGAGAACATTATTAGTAATTTCAAACAGTATGGACTTCCGCCTCCAGAGTTGGTACGAAGTGACAATGCTATTTATCATCGACATTATAGACATCACTTGCCCATGTTTGACGCCATTGTAACGGATCCTCCGTATGGCATTCGAGCAGGAGCGCGAAAATCTGGATCCCGGAAAGAGGGCGAGGTTCGGCCAATATTGGAGGAGCATCGGTATGATCATGTTGCGCAGACTCGCCCCTATGCTGTTTCAGATGTAATGGCAGACTTGTTGAATGTAGCAGCCATGACATTGGTGATGGGCGGGAGACTCACCTATGTTATTCCCTCCATGATGGATTTTAACGAGGCCGAGGATTTGCCAAGGCATGAATGTTTGAAAACTGTTTCTGTTTGTTATCAACCGCTTCAAACGGAGCTGGGTCGTCGAACAGTGACCATGGAAAAGATCAAAGAGTATGACGAAAGCAAGAGAGATGTTTATCGAGAGCATGCTTGGGTGAATGGGCCTCAAAGCGCAGAGAAAGTTGCCAATATTCGGGAGCGACTGATGGAGGCTGCGAAGAAGAAGCCGGGATATGAAGAAAAGGCCGCTTGGAGGAAGCAAAAGAGGAGAGAAACGAAGCAGGCAAAAAAGAGGGCAAAAATAGAAGCCACCAATGAGAACGCCAATGGATCTTCTTCAGATGAACATGAAAATGAAAAAAAATAATCACAAGATGTTGAGCATGTTTTCCTTAGAAATGAAAAAGTATTTTTGTTTCAATTTTAATATGACAATGATTTAAATTATATCGAGTCATAACTGCAATGATAAATGTACAAATATAGACATTGATATTTGTGAGGTCGAATTACGAAAACATGTAAATAAAATCAATTGAAGCACCCAATTAGAACGCTGGAGAGTCTTCAGATAAAAATTAAAACAAACTTCATTAATTTATTGAATTTTCCTTAAAATGCAAAATGGTACACAATTTATTTTCGGATCGAATGATGCCAATATAAAAAATTCAGATCAAACATGGTACGCCTACTATGAATAATGCAATGGTTATAGTAACGCAAAATGTTATGAATTAAAAGTACAAGCTGTTGTTCATTAGTTGAACTATAACAATATTATAAATCAAAAATTTCCCTTCAAGAGAGAATTTGTCGAAGTTTTATCTCTCACGCTAGAAGTGCTGGCACTGCTCGGCGAATCTGTCATGACAGACTCTGACATTATTGAAGTGATTGCTGTCCCGCCAGCAGAATCTTCGCTATTTATTCGACACCTTGTATAAGTGCCCTGGTCCTCCTCTTGGAACAAAACTAGAGACCCGGGCGAACCAAATGCATCCTCGGTAATGGACTCCAATCCTTCTCTGACTGCATTTGAAAGTGATTTTTGCCTTGGACGAGGTGACGACGCATCGCGATCTTCGCTCCGCTTGCGCTTATGTTGTATTTTATCTCCTCCAAAAATATTGAAAGTGGACCTCGGCCAACTCCCCCATGCATCCGACTCACTGCCATTACTTCTCCACGATTCAACATTGCTTGAATTGTCTGCCAAAGATGATGGCGAATTTTGTGCGTCCCGAACATTATCATTTATTTCAGAAGGTTGTGCTTCCTCGTCATGCTTTTCTTCAACTTCAAACTCACTCTCAAATTCATCATCTTCCACTTCATAGGTTGTCACGATCATGGTACAAAACTTTTCATCTTTTGGCGCTTTGGTCCATCCTAATTTCCACGCAATGATGCAATACAGTCCCAATAGCAACCCCTCCATGATTCCATAGAAAAGTGGAACACACAATGCCTGCCCCCTCTCTATCGGATCATCAAACATGGCCACCGCCGCCGAAGTAGCAATGCCAACATTTTGATAACAGCACTCTACGCCCACGGAAACAACCTCTGCCTTTTTCAACCTCGCAAAAACTGCAAGACAGGTTGAAATAATCAACCCCACAAGACACGGCAAGGTAACGCCAACGTAAAACGACCAAGGCTGTCCCCAAACCTGCGCGGCATTGTTTCCAGAGAGCGAGGATAGCACCCCCGAGAACACAATGAGCAGCACTCCCGACACCGACCCAAGCCGATTTGCAAATCTATTGAATCGATGACTCGATATTTTGAACGAGGCACAGAGTCCAAGCCCAATGGCAAGAATGACAATGGCAAGACTGATAAACAGCGACCCCCAGTCAATATTGCTCAATATCCCACCGTTGCCATCCACATCTGCCGACCCTCCAAATCCAAAGGAGGCATTGACATAGAGGAGAAGATTCGCCGGAAGCATAATCGAACTAACCATCGTGCTAATCGCCGTCATTGTGACACTCAAGGCCAAATCGGAATTGAACATGGAACACCACCAATTGGAATAACTTCCACCCGGACTCGCCGTCACAATCAGCAAGGAAAGCGCCATTGGTTCCGTCAATCCATTCCCCTTCAATAGCAGCACGGACAGATAGCCTAATAGCGGCATGACAATGAATTGAGTCGAAATTCCAGTCAAAATGGCGAATTTGTTGTGTACCTGTTCCCGGAGATGGGTGACTTCGACTGTGGCAGACATGCCGAATATGAGAAGGAAGAGGAGGGCGGATGATATTGTTTGTGCGAGGATGTGGAACCATTCGCTTTGGGCGTAGTTGGATTCTAGGTGGCGAGTTATTAATTGTAATGTTGGCGTTTCTGCATCGTGGAGGGATGGCGGCGGCATTGGATCGAAAAACAGGAGCGAGTCTTGTGACATTGATTGACCGAATAATAGAGTGTGCTCATCATTTTCTGATGACGACGGCATCGCCAGATCTCTATCCGAATACATTGGATAGCGAAGAAAAGACATGATATGAAGTTATTAATTGTTGAAGCGTCCCCCAATAAAAACCGTCGGTGCGGACCCGCTAAATACCTTGCAGTGTGCGAATGACAAATGACGATGCGAACCAACGAACGGGTGTCGCAGTAGTAACGACTCCTGGTGTAAGATGAATAGCAAATGAAAGGGAGGATAGTGGACTGTTGCTTCAAATTGCTGAACACAGTAGAGACTACTCTCCAGATGATGTGGTTTCGCTTTTCGCCCGCCGGCAACGCGGCAACAGTAAAAAAAAGCCTCTTTTGACAAGTGAGATACGATATTCTATTCATCGTCCATCCGTGCGTCTTGATCTTGCTTCTCATACTTACTACGTAATACTCCGCAGTATTGTACAGGGACTACCTATCTACCCCGAGGAGTCTCCCCAAATTTTTCTTATCCCCGGTATGGAGCTGAGACAAGGGAGGCATGAGGAGGTAAAGTAAAAGATGTAAATATAAATAAGGTAAGAT
>JALLAR010001269.1:0-15099 GCA_036939335.1 Conticribra guillardii
GTGTACCTTTCTGTACACGGCCTACGTACACCGCCCATCCAGTGTCTTCCAGCAGAAAAGAGTGAGTGTCATAACACAGAACACACAAACCACACATCATAACAGATACATGTTTAATGATAGAGACTCCTCAGCCATTTTGCACTGAAACTCCCAATCCAATAATTGCAATGACTTACTTGAACTTGAGCTTGAGATAGTACAACACCACATCAAATCAACATCAACATCAACATCAACATCAGTGGCAGTTTGGACACATTACTTCAAGAAAGCAACGGCAATGGGAGAAAACTTTGATTGACAAGTATGCAAAATAGTCTACCGATTACTCTGAACTTTCGGTAAATGTTATTTGAATTTGAGCTGTTTCTTCTTTGGCTCTGCGATCTCCAGTCCTCCATTATGAAAAATGGAAACGGTGATGCTACTCTTTTCCCTCACAAGAAAGATACACTACTAAACCCAAAACATTTGGATTTGGATTTGGCCCATGTAGTTTCAGGTTTCAGTGTGCACCAGCCAGCCATCATAAGATTATTTATTGTATCAGTTTATTTGCACCATTGCCAATTAATTGTTGTGCCAGAAGGACTGAGTACTGACTTCTGACTTGGTTGGAATATTTTGATCATTGTCATTGTTGCTTCTTATCATTATTGTTATTGTGTTGTTGCTGTTGCCTCTTATTTCTGAACATGTTTCTCAACATGCATTTTGCGCCCGAAGTGTTCATAATCTTGTAGTATATTTGTCCATTTTCCCATAATAATTCAGTGAATTAATAATGTTCTTGCATTGGGGTACTGTCACTGTCCATGCTAATTGTTGATGCTGCTGGTGTTTAGTTTTAGTAGTAGGGGTGGGTTGTTCATATTTTACAGGATGTGGGATTGTGCCTGATGACAATGGCCTTGTACTGTGTACATTGTGGTGATGGTGGGTAGATTTGTCAAAACTGGCAACTGTTTCTATCTTGACCACATCCATCATGTGTGAAAATTGAAGATATGCAAAAACTCTCTAGTAGACTTTCTTCTTCTTGTTAGTCATGTATTTGGTGTTAAGTCGCAATAGTGTCAATGCCAATGTATCTAGGCACATCAATAGTGTGAGTGTCTGGTTGAGCTGAGATCTTTGCAGTCACAACAAAGTGTCTTTGTCAAATTTCTCATGATAGGAAAACATGATTCATGAGGTGTTGTAGTCCTGGGTGGCCCACTCATGGACAAAATATGAGCTTTTCTACGTGATTCTATGCTGCTAACCAAGTACAATAATACTAAATCCTATGTTTAGTACGCGAACTCATTTTGTGAGATAAAAACTATTTTATTTGCTTACAATCAAAGCACAACTTTCAAAAAGGACAATTTTTAATTACGCCTGATGATAATGATACTCTCGCCTCTTGCTCCGTGCTCTGCCTCTGCCACAACCCACTCCCGCTCCCATTTGCTCCCACCCCCCCCTTCACTCTGATTCCATCCCCTTTGGCCTGCCTGCTCATCACCCTCGTCTCACCCCTGCCTCTACCCACTCCTGCTTCCTTGCTCAGCCTCCCTTGATCTTCGTCTTCCTGCTGCGCAATCTTCCAGCTGCCAGTGACATCACCGTCACCGCCAGCTTCATATGTATTGGGGGGAAGGCACAACAATAAACCACTGAAACAAATTAAATTAGAACAATGTAGAAAAGTTATCATTAGATACAATTAAAATGTTACTTCTAAACTAATTATTGTTATTTATGAAAACATCTTTTCTACTCGTCAATTTATGAACCACCCCTGCTAGGCCTACTATTATTGCAATTGTAATTGTAAAATTGTGCAAAGATGATTGTTGTATGGTATTTGGTCTCTCATTTGCTTGCCCCCCCCCTACGCTGTTTCAATGGCATTTTTGAGTCTCATGCGCGCACATCCGCTTAAAAAATAGCAATACAGCCGCTCTCAATGCTGCATGCGCTGCCATAACCATAACGGTGGAAGATGTAGGCATCTTGGTTAGGCGACACTCCTGTGTTAATACTGTGTGAAATTTCACGAAGGGCCATTGTCGGCCATTTTTTCGTGAATGTTGCAGTAGTATTAACAAGAAATTTTATAATGGTGACTTGTGATGACTGACATTTTGTCCAAGTTTGGTACAATCTTGTGCCACCCAGGACTGCAATACCTCTCATGCTTCACTTTGTAGATATTGGATTGTTAGTACTGCAACACTGAAAAATAGTCACATTAGAAAATCTAGTTCTAAATCTAGATACTTTGACATAGAAAAAATATGACCATCCCACCCACTCCCCACTCCTCACCTTCTGGGCAGCGCACACTACGGCAACAATGGCATCAGCAATCGGCAATGGACTGATGGGAGGACAAGTCTACTAATTAACAATTAGTATTCAGTTGTTCACTTTAATTGCTAGTAACAGTATTTATTGTGAATATTTTTATTAGCTATTTTCGAGTTTAGAATTCAAGATGTTTGTATTTTTTTCATAATTATTATTGTTAGCAGTATTCTCTAGTTGTTTTGTTATGACTGTGTTTTGAGAGTATGGAGTAAATGATAACGCATATTATTGTTTTTTGTTGTCATTTTCCTATTGCTGCTGCTTCTGTTTATTTGTTGATTGCTTATTCCTCCAGTTGCTGCTGATTGTTACATTGCTTCTATTGTTGCCAATACTGTTATGATGGTTGAGTATTCATTTTTATGTCATGTTGTTGATTATGTGGTACTGCTCCTTCAAAGTGACATTGTGTAGCATCCATTGCATCAATCGAATGTCAATAATAGTTGAGATTCAACCATTGCCGACACATGAGTGACAAAAATAGAATACAAGCAATTGCAATGAGTTTGGGACAAAGGTGCAATATCGCAATCAACATTTGCAGCGTTGGGCTCCATACATCTGTCTTTGCTGTACTCTGTAATTAGTCATACAGGTGTTGTTTTAACATAATATATGTATGGTCAATATCTATCACTAACAATGTTTCGTAATGTTTCAAACAACATAATTGAAAAAAATACTCATACAAATCATTTCATAGCTTGTTAAAAAATTATAATAGAGATGAAATCAACTCTAATGCAAATATCGTATAAAATGATAGCCTTAATGACGTCGTGATATCACCAAGACGTCCCAATCCCAAAGTAAATCGATTTTCATATACAAATCTCTTCCCCATTAATTATTGTTCATCATACTAGCTGCTCATTGTCCCAATTCGCCCCCAAAATAATGTAATCTTTATCTGTTTTGTCATTTTTTATTCCTAGCACAATAATCTTACCAGAAACCATACAAAACTACACGAATCAAAAATCACGGTCACAATGGTGTAAGAAAAACAACACAATTGTGAGTTGTTTCTTTTCAGCGCCCAGAAGCATTAATAAATAAAACATCAACGTGCAAGAAAAGTGACTTACAGAAAATAAACATTTCATATGCCACCAACATCAAATGCCATCTCAAATCCAAACTCGCGGAACTGGCCGCAGGAGTAAATAACCTCAGCACCACCAACAAGAGCATATTTCCAAATGCCTGAACTTTCCAAATCATTTTGGACGAAACCACACCGCTTCGATCAGCATTCTCAATCCTATCCCCCATGGTTCTACTCCCCTTGGACCAAGCCAACGCCGAAGAAAATTTGAAAAAACACCCCAAAGAGAGGTACATTCCCAACAATTGCGCCACAAATTTATCCCCCGCATAGAGAGGGGATTCCAACCCTTGTTCCTCCGCTTCCACTGTGTCCGGTGGTGGGGAATGGAGGAATGCCCCCGTCCATTCAAGGTAGATATCATCTCGTGGGAGGAAGGAGAGGATGGTTCCAGGAAATAGTAAATCGCGTAGAGATACCATAGATATCAACGTGGAGACGATGAGTACAGTGCGTGTAACGATTCGAGAGGGGATGGCATTTGGATCTTCCTGTGGATCATATGAACCACCAGCAGATGTTGTCACATTGACCTTTTCCCCTCCCGATGATTTCTTCAACGACGACGCGCTCATCCTACGACCAATCAAATAAAGCCCAAACACCAACGCCTCCACCAAACTCGCCAATACAAACGCCCTTCCCAGCCCTTGCGCACCCGCAACCTGAATCTCATCCAACCTCGCCAAATAAAACATGGAAACGCACACATCCCCAATAATCCCCACGAATAACAATGGATCGAAATGTCCCGCGCCCCAACTGGCGCCGACCCATTTTCCAGTCTGTCGATCCAAGGTCATGGGAGAATGAAAGACAATGGGCCATAATTTAGTGGTATGGAATGCCAATCCTGCGGCACCGGCCATTTTGCGGAGGAAGAGTCCTCCCATGTTGTTGGCGTCAGTGGTGACGGGGAGGATGGCGGAGAGGCCGCCTTGTTTGGATTTCCAGCCTTTGGAGTCATCGAACCATTGGGTGGATTTGGTGTATTGCTGTTTATTTGGTATAATAAAATATAATATAATATTGTAGCAGTGTTCATTATTGATGTTGATATTGTAGTTTTTGATTGTTTGTTTGTATTCGAAATGATGGAGTGAGTGAACAAATAATGATGCAATAATTACAACAGTCAAAACACAAACATAAACCACAGGAATCAATGCAATGCAAGATCTGAAACACAGTAATAATCAGCAATGTAAAGTAATACAACAATATGAATGTTGAATGCTGTAAACAATAAACACTAGATATTACACTCACCAACAAATTGGCATCCGCATCCTCCTGCCCCCACAAGACACCCAACGTATCCAACATGGGTTTTCCCGTCGCAAAGGCATCTCGAAAGGAGGCTATCCAAAACAAACCCGAACAAACTAGGACGGTGAGGACCAATGGCAATGGCAGGAGGTGTTTCATAGTGGCACTTGAAGCATTATTATTATTGTTGTTGTTATTGTTGCTTGTGTTGCTTTCATCCGTGGATGATTGACCACTGTCATTACTTCTGCCCTTGCTCTTATTGGATTTGTCATTGTCATAACTCCCTTCGTTTTTGTTTTTACTGCTGCTATCTTTGCCGTTATTGTTGGATGCATCATTGGCGTCGTCGGTGGTGCCGTTGGCGTCGGATGTGCCCGTTTTGGAATCTTCCAGGTGGGGAAATATTTTTCTTCTTTGACGTGCTGTCATTTTTTTTATTGTTATCGTTGAAATTGTATTCTGTTGTGTGGTGTTGGTGGATGACTAGGCGGGGTGGTAGTCTGTGGTAGTAGTAGTGCCAATTACGATGGTTTCGAGAGGACGGTAGATATCGTATGTAGTAATTACAATTTTCCCATCGCCATGACCTGCCATGACCGACAGGCGGATGATACATTCATCAATACAACAACATGGATGACGAGACAAAAAAAGATAGGACACGAGTCTTCAGAAATCCTGTTAGCCACGTATCACCATCTTCTATCTGTATTCAATGCTATGGTTTTTAACGGATCTTTTCTTCATTATTAGGAATTAATTTATTTTACAGAAAGAAATTAAATATAGATAAAAATGCATAATATATTGTCAAAAAATGATGAATTAATACATCCAATTTCCAATTTCGGCTTAAATAATAATGTCCCTTTAAAAAATGCTACCACGATTGAAGTTTCTTTTTGTGCATGTGTAAACTTCATATTATTGTACGATATTTCACGTAGGACATGAGAATGACATAAAATAATAATAGAAATATGGATTGATCTATCTGAAAACTGAGAAGGGAAAAAATAGCAATGACAACTTTGAAAAAAAATGAGCTATGAGATGTCACGGGATCAAAATTTTAATCGCTTGGTTGGAGTTGCTTGCTTGGGCATCTTGTTCTTGTTCTGCCTGGGCATCGCGACCATTATTTTATTATTATTTTTTGCGGCGTCATCATGTCCAACCATGCCAGGGGAAACTCCTAAACTTATTAGCGTCGGCTGTTGGCTCATTCATTACTATCACATTGTGCTATTCAAACTACGAGATCTAAAAAGTGTCCTCCGACCCACGACAATCTTTAACGGATTGATGCTGTTGTCATTTATAGTTTATTTTTACATGGAATACATCGCGGAGTAAAAGAAGTCATCCTAATTTCAATTGTTCCATTTTCATTTCGATAGCATTGGTTTAATTTTTAATGAGACCGACGGCACACACAATAATATCATCCTGTGAGCTTGAGCAACATTAACGCCAAGCAAGCACAGTCAGATATTCGAGGGCGAAATTCATGCGAACTTAAATAATTTTTAAGTATTGAATAGAGACAATAGAGTTGACCTGAGTTGACCATGATAGACTTAAATACAGGCGAAACTGTGGCGGCAGTGAGGAACAATACCAGCACCACATCAACAGTTGCGGCAGCTACTGCTGAAACGTCCAATTCCAAAGCGACAAACGCTACCAATGACTACTTTTCCTCCAACAATATCAACATGAACAACAGCCTGAGCTCCGCCGCAGATACCCGTGCTGCCACCACCAGTACCAATAGCAACAGCAACGACACCAAAAACGGCGGCATCACCCTCGAAGCCATTGGCCTCACACTCGGCGGAGGAATCTGCATCTCGTTCCTCGCCATCATTTTCTTCGGCATTGCGGTCATGCTGCGGAGTCCCCATGTGGCTCCTAGGTGTACGGCTCGCCATCCCAATACGATTTATACGCGGAGGAAGGATATGTACGGGGATCGGTCGGATGGCGGTGGTGGCAAACAGACTGGCAAGAATAAGAAGAAGAAAATAAAGGGCAGCGAGGATGCACCACAGAGTAAGGCAACTGGCAATTCTCTCAGAAAGAGAGGTGTCAAATCCAATACCGAAACCAATGCAAACACCACCACTACTAACAATAACAATAATACAAATGAACCGACAACCACCACCCTCTCCAAACCACCCAAACGATCCTCCGCCCTCGCAACCTGCACCACCTCCCTCACAACCACCACCAAAAAAGCCACCCACCTCACCAAACACGCCACCAAATCCTCCGCGAACATGGCCACCAAACTGGTCACGGGTCTCGATCTCAATGGATTTAGCGCTGCTCAGAAAAAGGAGCGGGAGGAGGAAGAATGGGGTGAGAGGGGGAGGTTTGTGAATAATTCGATTGGGCAGCCTGTGTATGTGGGGGATTCTCATCATGCTGCTACTTTGGGTAATAGTGGTGTCAATGGTTTGAGTGGAAGGAATTTGTTTCGGGGGATTAGCAGTGGTACGAGTGGAAGGCATTTGAGTGTGGATGTGGGTGTGGCGATTGAGGATCAGGGGATGAATGAAAATCAACAGGTGTCAAATGTGGAAAGTGGATTGACTTCGGCAGATGGTTTGGAGTTTAATGGGTTTAGTAACGAGGATCAAAAGAACGTCAACATGACCAATGATGATTATATCAATAACGAGGGTGAAGAAAGGATTCCAACTTCTAAATCTAACAAGGAAGAGGAAGATGAAGAAGAGGTGGAAGAAGAGATGTATACCCATCCACAAGATCGTGGCAATCCCTTTTTGGGATGGATTCCATGGACTTTGCATCTGTCGTATGATCGAATGTTGAGAGGGATTCCGGGGACGGGGACGAGGGGCGGAGGTATGGGTGGGAAATTGTTGGGGGTGAATTTGGATGCAATTGTTTTGCTTCGTTATCATGGTGAGTCAGTTGATTGTCGGGTTGATTTTAGAATTTTATGAAAAGTATGAGTTTGTGTTTTTGTATGATGATGTATGGTGCATATCTTGTATCAACTGTTTTTTTGTGCAACTAAATTTTATGCTCTTGTGTGCAAAAATCCCACCACTACTCCACAGCGTTGTGCCTCCGTGTCACAGCTGTGGCATGCTTTCTCTGTCTTTGCATCATACTTCCCCTCAACTTGACCGCATGTGATGACACAGATCTTTACTGCCAATCCGTTCCAACCAATGCTAACCTCACCAACTATGGCAGAACTACCATTGCTAACATTCTCTACATGGCAGAAAGCAGTACTACTAGCAGCAGCAGCACTGGCGTTGTCCCTTTGGAAACGCAAAGGTTTCGAATATTTTCAAGCGGATTCTGGGCAGATCAATCTCTTTCTCATTTATTGAGACTTTATGTTATTTCGATTTGCACTTGGTACCTTACCTACTATACATTGACGAATATCAAAAGGGAATGGACAGAGAACTTGGTCCTCCGCAGAGTGTACTATCTGGAGGCAGATCATTATGGCAATCGACAATCGGAGCTTGACAAAACTGTATATTTGCAACATGATGATGACACTGATGCTGAATCCGATGTTGAAGAGGATGATGACGATATTCAAAAACGACGAGCCACCAACCAAGGTCTCCCATCGAACAAGCAACCAAAGTACAAAAATAGAAACCCATGGATTCCTCACCCTGAGCATCGAGATACTGTCCCGAATATTGAGCTATACTCTGTCCTTGTTGGTGGACTGCCTTCCTTGCCAAGCGAAGTTGTCAATTCCAAAGACATGCAAGCAGCTATTGGATTCTCTAAAAAAGCCAGCATCGATTGGCAATTGGCCGTGGCGACAACATTCTTTGATCACTGTGTGCCAAATCAACCGGGATTTAGTTCGAGTGTTGTTGCTGTGACCATACTACCTGGGGCAAAGGAGCTGGCGAGTGCTTGGAGGAAGTGGTATGCGGCGGCAGCGGCTTTGAGGAGGTTGAGATTTATCCGGCAACAGATTGCAGATAAGGTAAGGAGGATGAAAAGTTTGTTTTGCCTCATTTTTTCGTGCATGTTATTTTGAAGATTCTCATTCTCACTTGACCGTATCGGAATTAATGGCCACTTTTTTGGAACATATAGCGTTATTATGCAATTGATGATGTGCAAGAGGCAGACGAAGAGTCCTCCATGGACGTGAACGAAACCGCTCGGCAGGAATCATTCAATTCACCTGATCGAAAAAAAATCCCTCAATCTAGACTTTCTGTTGACACAAGTGAACCTGAAAAACGCAATGTCATTACTTTTTTGGACGACGAAACGGCATCGCAACGATTCGAAGATGCGGAAACCAGGCGTCAGATGGCACAATATCGTCAGACTTATGGTACTGAAAATGCCTCGGATGTTGATTTTCGTATATTCAAATCTTTATCCTTGAATTATGGCCCAGAGCAACAGGCAGTGTATTCTAGAGAAATGGCTCAAGGAGCGGCGGCATGTTGCCCTAATGGATGTTGTGAAGGTGTGTTTATCGAAGTTCATTGATAGTATGATGAATATGCATCTCTTGATTAGCATTACACAATATTTCTTACACTGCTTTTTCCACTTACTTTGTTCAGGTCGCGTTCGTCGTTCTCCGATTGACAAATTGCTTGAAATGGAGAAAGTGACAATTGAAAGGCTGGAGAATGCACAGTATGAATTACAGTGTGCTCAATTGAAAGCAGCTGTATCGATCCTAGACACTGACAAAAAATCGATGAAAAAGGAATCAGCTCATGACACGGAGATCCTCTTGCAACAACATTCAGCTGCAGATTTAGATCCGCCACATCGTCACTCCACCACTTATAGTAGCAGTAAGATCCGCGTAGTCGATGGTATTACAACAAACTCTTCTAACGGAGAGGGAGTCGAATTGCCTTCCTTCGATAGCATGTTTGATTCGACGGATCGAGCGGACTTGAGTATAGATTTGACACCCAAAACTCCAGATTTCCTGTCAAACATGGTATCGGATAGAGGCAGTGTATCTACGAACGTTTCCTCTATTCCTGGATCAGCCGATAAAAAGCTTGACATGGAGACACAATTATTAGCCAAATATGGACCCGCCTTGCCTGCGTTTGTCCAGTCAGGTAAGAGCAAGAGCTTTGAGCAAGCTTCGTCAGTGAACGCAGATACCACTGCAGAAAAGAACTACACTACTCCACAAGCAAAGTATTCATTACAAACCATCAACGAAGATGCCAAGTTAACAAAAGACTCTCTACCAATGTCTCGTAACTTTAACAACGATTCACCGAACAATCTTTCATCACCAATTCCTCCTCCATCAAGGAACACAGTTCTGAGAATGAACTCAGAGGGGAAATTTTTATTCAATAGTACAGCTACTTACGATGATGATGAGGAATCATCCACAGTATCTGCAATCAATGCACGTGGTACCGTTGGTACAATCACAGAAAACCCATCAATGTTATCAGCAGAACCTTCTTTGAGACGAAGGACATTCACTGGCCAATCCTTCGTATCAACTGGGGAAGTGTCAGCATCTAGCCACCAATGGGATCAGGTGAATAATATTTTACGTACTGACGACACAGAAAATCAGCAGCGCGAAAATAATGGTCAAAGCGCAAGGAATGTTGATACCGGTGTTTGGAAAATGCCCTCCTTCAAATCAACGATGTCGGCTACAAAGTCTTACATCATTTCGCATCTTACGTCTGTAGGAAGGTGGACCAAAGTGAAGACCGATCCAATTACTTCTAAGTTGGCCAAAGATTCTACGTATGCCGTTGTTACGTTTTCCTCTCGCCAGGCTGCTGTCGCAGCAAGACACTGTCTTGCTGATGGTCGTGGCGTCCAGAGATGGCTTTCTGTGGAAACAGTTCCAGTGGTAAGAGTGTTTCATTTTAATTTCATGCTAATCTTAAATAGCGAATCGTGACTGATATTATTTTCTTCCCTCTCTATTTAGCCGCCATTAGCCGATGCAGCCCCATGCGATTTCATAACGTGCCGTGGATGTTGCCGTCCAGTTACTTTGAATTTGAACCGCAACCAAATGCTATGCAGACGCTACATGTGAGTGTATCGCCACTTATCTCGTTCTTTATCACTTTTGAGTTTGCCACTATTGATCATCTTCTTTTTTCCTTCAATATGAAAATATAGTGCAATGGGATCTTTGGTGTTTATCTACATCTTTTACACCATTCCTATCACGTGAGTGCCGAACTGTTGATATTTTACTGGTTGAGGTGCTAAGAGCAATCGAAACTTATTCATTTGATCTATTCTGTCTTCCTTTCCCAAACAGAGCTGCCAAAAAGGTTGTTGAACCGTCAAGTTTGCAAAAGACCATGCCTGGTCTTTACAACTGGTTCCAACAAACAAAATATTTGTCGGCAGACATTATGTCTGGTTTGGTTTCAGCCCTTCTTTACACAACTTTTTTTGCTTTGTGCCCTGTGATATTCAAAATGATTGCGAATTCTGGCTCACAATCAACTTCTGTTCAAGAGGCAGAGAAGTATGCTCTTCAGTATTACTGGTACTTCATGTTGATTACTGCATTTGTTTTCACCGGACTAGCAGACGCAGCAATTGCCATTTGGAATTATAAGTAAGTATTCTCTTGACGCACTCAGACCAAGCTCCGATTTATCTCTTAACCCCGATTTACTCTTATTGCTTCATACTTCTTCAATCATACATAGAGCGTTCGACGAAACTTTTCAAGCACTGATTGAAAATATTGCATCAGCCACTCCGCTTACCACTTCAGCAACGTGGCTGAATTGGATAATAGTTCGAACGACGGTATGATATGATATTTGACTCTTGAATTTTCTCTTTAATATCCAATTGATATAAAATCTCACACGCAGGCTTTTTTTACTTGACAGATGACACTGCCGCTTCAGTATATGCTACAAGTCAACACTTTCATCTTTGGTTGGATTGGTTGGAATTGCTGCTCTCGTTGTACGCAGGGAGGTGGTCCAGGGGGGCCTATTCCTTACCGCATTTATGTTGATGGGGGTGTTGTATTTGTGTGTGTTGTCGCACTTGCCCCACAATCTCCGTTGGTGGCGCCAGCAGCTTTATTGTACTACCTTTTCTGTGTTCCTTTATGGAGAAGAAACTGCATCTTTCTGTACCGGCCTCGGTTTGACTCGGGAGGAGAGCGCTGGCCCTTTCTCTCGGATGTTTTGGTCACCAGTCTTTTTATGGGTCAATTTCTTCTCACCCTGCAGTAAGTGGTTTCAATGGGCAAGAAAGAAAATGCTCTTGTTGTATTGATATTGTAGAACTTTTTGTTTATTCACCAAAATGTGCCTTGTGTCTGTTCAGAATGGTGCTACGTGATGCATACGGACCAGCAGTGCTTGCTGCAGCCCCTGCAATCCCAACGTATTTATTCCGTAATTTCATCATCAAGCGATTTCGAAGAGCCTACGACGATGCCGGACTTCTGCAAACATCTCTTCTTGACGGCTGGGACAACACCATCCCAACATCAATGGAAAAACGAGAAGAATTTCGACAATTTCTGGTGGATGGGCACAAAGCTGCTTATATCCCAGTGTGCATTGCTGGAGGCGCAACCAACATTCTTACAGCAGAGCCTGCTGTCGTCATTCCAAGCGAAAACGATGATATGCTTGGGTACTCTGATGTTACAATAAGCAACAGGCCCGATTACTCATTCGCCGAAATTCCTGTGTCTCCTTACTTTGGAGATCAGGCAACTGAAATGCAACCGAGTGATGGTGTGACTCCACCATCTTCTTCTAATCAACGGGGAGGTTTTATGAGACGAACCGCGAGTTTTTCCGCTCACACACCACGATCGATTCCTAGCCCAAGTCAATTTGAAGAACCTTTGACACCGATTACAGGCAATGGTACAGAACACAGCAGAGCAAATGAGTTGTGGCGAAAAGTAAAAGACCGAGTTGAAGAGTCAAGTGCTGGTATTGGTGATGGTGCTGGTGATGGCGATCCCTCTTGTGCTCAATCATAGTTCACTTTAGCTAATTAAGGTAAAAAATATGTTATATGTAGCACTTTTCAATTAAATGATACGCTAAGATGGTTGCAGGTAAAGTCTCTATTCTTCTGACGACTCCAATCATCTTGCTTGCACAGATTACACGCTGTTAGTGCTTCCACAGCGGCAAGTGATGCGTTGTGAAGTCCATATAGAAGCCTTTGCACACGGTTGCTTCGAGACAAGACCAACTCTCTATGCAACTTATCCAGTGGCTCAATGAGAGTCTCCTTGTTATGAATTTGCTGGAGTACATCATCGGCTAATGCTTCGCTGTTAGATCCTTGATTACTCATTGACTTAAAATTGGTATGGCATCATTTCTCTTTCTTTACTGTCTATATAACATACTTACACTAAACTAATAGGCTTCCTAGGCAAACTTTGCAAAGGACACGTGTCAAATCTTATGCATCCATGCATAGTGCAGAATTGTGTTAGTTACAACGATTTCAATCTGTCTAATACCCCCATCATAAATCATCACATATTTGTATCCCATCCTAAGTCAGCGGGCATCCAAATCTGCTTCGGTCAATCTCATTTGTAACGTACTATCAGTTTGGATATGTCTCACAAACTATCCCTTGACAGTGTAGTTTGGGACTTGTTACTGTTGGTACAGGTTAGTACAAATAGGATACAACTACGTCCGGCACAATCGCCGATGTGGTGACAGTCTTGAGGCACAAATTTTCGAAACAGAGTAAACTTGGCAAACATGAGCGCGGTGGTGCTGGTGCTGGTGTTGGTGTTGGTGTCGCGACATCAAGAGACGCTGCCGTTGATCTTGAGGAAGTTGCTGTGACAACGATTGAATCCAATAATGGCTTCATCACCATTGCGGCGGGTCATACCGCCATCAATCGTGAAGAAGAGACAGCCATCAGACTCATGGTTGCATTGAAATACAGAACCGCCTGAAGCACATGGGATAGTAGATAGAATCATTGTGGATGAGTGGTCTGTTCACATTTTGAAATAATAAATAAAAATTATTGCAATGCAATGTAATCATTTTCAACTGTTTACGCTATCTACTTACCTTGATTCACTCCATCAGTGCATCAATGCCATCGTAGAGGCTGCCGCCACCATCATTGGCGCCTCCACCGCCATCATAATTTTGGTCGATGGCTGCCGATTGGCAGCCGCTGATGATGCATTTTTTCTTTTACTTGCGTCTCATATCAAAAATGAGATAATGAGCAAAGAAAGTGAAAATAATGAAGAAATCTCAGATTTTGATCCAAATGTGATTTATCATGGCGAAAGCTAGTTGAAATATATTTTTCAGTGAAATGAGCAAAAGTATTAAGATTTCAAACCAAGACGTGGAGTTGTTATGATGAAACAGTACAAATTTCTCATATGTACCATTTTTATGTAGATTTTATACCAAGAACTCTGCTGATGTGTCGGGATGTTCAGAATTCTGATGGCTTCATTCCTCAATTTTTCTGGCATGCCATATTACCAGTCCCATCATTAGGAATAGAGTGCTCCTCCTTTTCATACTTAAAACACTTGTAAAAAGTGACATTCTGATTCAACTTGAACTATCCACCCCACAACCTGATATTGCTGACACCTGACATCTGACATAAGGTAGGTACTAACAACATCAAAAAGCCACTTGGGAATAAATATGGAAATCAGTATGTATGTAGGAGTAAACGATTGGCATCTCAACGGAAAGATCTTTATCTTTTTATTATTTTTGTGCTCACAAAACCCTGGGACTTGTCACAACAATTCCATCACTCTTGCCTCCTGCTCAGTGTACCGCAAGCCGAGGGACATCATAATCTATCATAATTCTCACTTGCCAATCATCCTCTCTATCCAGAAAGGTTATCGACTACTCCAATTAATAATCTAGGTGCACCGGCTCCTTATTATTGTTGGATTGGTGCAATTTATAATTTCAATTGTCTTTTCAAGGATTTATCTCTACTTCTTTTACTTTTTATATTTTCATCAATTGTGCGCTTATTGTCTCAAACAAAATTCGGCCTACAATTCCAGCATCCTTTTTGTGCAAACTCTGCCTCAAGCTCAAGCAACATCATCCGTGGAAGCAACCGAGCATCATTTCTCTTGTTAATCCATGATTTTAAAATTTAAAAATCCAACGGAAATGAAACTAAGGAAGCCTTGCCAAATTACAACATTCATTGCATATTGATGGCGGTCTCCCAGCTCTACCGTATGTGCCGGGTCATAAAGCGCACCAAATGTCGAAGCTAGCATTTTTTTTGTACTATTCCTACGTTAAATTTTGGCCCAGTCATCACTAGTCACGAAA
>JALLAR010001270.1:0-10252 GCA_036939335.1 Conticribra guillardii
AAGAGGTATGTACATAGTACGATACGTACACCCCCGCCGGTCCCGGGTCTTCCTGAAACCTGAAACCAGCCACCAGCCATCATCCGACCACGCACCATCCGATTTGGGCAAAGCAAAAAAATAATGGCAAACACAACACACAGCGCCAACCTTGAGGACCGTCATCAGCAATTCCAGCCGACCAAGCAATGATCCATTATTATGAGGCTATTATCACCATTACTCTTAGCAGTAAAAGGACTTCATAATTCAGATCTCATTGACCCTATTCTTAACCATCCAGCAATATCAGCCCTGTCCATCGACATCCGTCCTCAGAGCAGACTGAAAAATAAGCATAAAATTTTCTTTGCCAACGAAAGCACGGACAAATCCAATACTTTAATATTTGACGAGCTTGCTCTTGTGGTCTGTAGCACTAGCATAGTATGTCGGAAGGAACTCTTCGAAACATATGCAGCTGCTATTTATATACACGCGAAGTTTCCTCAGATGAAACGGGTTGCTGACTTAGCAGCAGGGCACGGACTTCTGTCTTGGTTCCTTCTTGTGCTCGATGAATACGGAAATAATCCCGGTGGTATAATCGACAATAATGATAGGTCGTCCTTCAACTCGAGCGCAAGGACTGCTGTTTGCGTGGATCGTCGAATGCCTTCATCGGCTGATAAAATCGCCAGTGCAATGATAGATCGTTTTCCAGAGCTTGAACCGCGGTGGTCATACATACAATCAGACTTAAATGCAGTGGTACCAGACCCATCATGTTTACTGACATCAGTGCATGCATGCGGGACTTTGACGGATTATTTAATAGAATTAGCAATTGGAGATTCTTTTTCGGGAGAATGTGCGCCTTTGGCAGTTGTACCCTGCTGTCATACAGTGAAAGAAAGAAATGGATATAGACCACATCCTCTGTCGGGTATGGGACAGGAAGAAGTTTCTGCCTTACTAGAGGAAAATAAAAAACAATATACAGACAATTTGAAAAAGCACCAGGTGATCGCAGATACAGTTGACAAAGTTCGATGCGAAACGTTGACAAATGCTGGGTTCGATGTAGAAGAAGTCATGCTCCCAGAATCTTTTACATTAAGGAATAGACTTTTATTGGGAGAACCGGGAATAAATGCCCGAAAGCAATCACAAAAGATTGAAAGCAATTCTGGTGAATTTTTTCAGAGAAAACCTTCAGCCCATTCTGTCGTCAGTATTCCTCTTGCTGACGTCAGAGAGAGTATTTCGCAATGTAAGAGCATTAGCGGACGAGAACGAGCGACCGCTAGATTAATACAACAAATCCCAAAGCACTTTTCGCCGTCACTTGTTCTATCAATTTGGCTTTCGGAGCTGAATCTTGGATTACCATTGTCTTTGGATGACGGCCCTTCATTGAAAGAACTGTTACAAATAATTGCGAATAGATGCTGCGCAGAAATAAAAGTGAACGATGTAGAATGTGACGTGGGGGTCCTTGGCGATGCTAATTTGCAACCAACGACTGGTCGAGAATCACAGCGATTTCAGTTCACATACAAGAGATCGAAGCAGAGCGATATCAGTGTAGCTGCTGTATCGAAAGACACTGCTAAGAAAATACACAATTCGATCCGCGAGACGATTTTGGATGAGCTTGGTGAAAATGTGATCAGATAATAACGTTATTTCAGGTCAGAAATTGATGCTTATTAATGCTGGAAGACAACCACATTAAAAACAATATGCTAAACCAATACAACCTTTGATTTCATATGCTATTATTTCATGCTTGTTATTTAAACATTACAATTACTAATAAAACCATTGCTTATTAGGAGTATGTATTAGTTCAACCCAAAAGTCTCCAACGCTTCTCCCCATACTTCTCGAGTCATGCCATGAGGAGTGTGAAAGCATTGAACACCGAGCAAACTGACGCTACTAATATTAAAATCATTATCGTCAAAAAAACACATTTCTTCAAAAGGAATCCCAGTTATTCGATGCAAACTTTCAAAATGCCTTCGTTTATCTCCGGGTCGAATTTCTATGTGATCGAAACACGATGCCAATGTTGACCCATCATCTACAATTAGCCAATTCATACAATTTCTTGCATAGCCTGGCTCGTCTGTACATGATGCAACAGCTACTTTGACGTTGCTTTTAATGTTGGAATTTGTTTGCTTCCTCCACTGAGAAATTTCAGAGAGGGCATGGGATGCACCATCAAAGATAGTGATTGGCGTGCCGACAGAATCCGTGACGATCATTCCTTTTCTATTAGTTGTTGGATGTTCGGGAAGGTTTGATGTCGTGTGTATTTGTTTGTTTGCCTTTCGTTTTCTGGGTTGTTTAGGCTGTATTGATTTTAGATTTGTGAGAGTCGGTGGGCCACGTAGTTGATACATTTCTGGCTTCCACACACAAAAGTCTAAATCAAAGACTACTAGTTGGAGCATCCGTTGTTTTGTATTTGCATCATCTTTATTGGTGTCATCATTTCCATCCAAGCCATTGCCCCGCTCGCTGTTGCGCATTGCAGGCAGGCAAACACCGTTTCTTCTTGCCGCGTCCAAACAGGGCTGTTGCGTTGCAAAAATTTTAATGCCCCAGATGGGACCGGTCTGCGTTTGGAAAGCTATGCTTGTGATTGTGTGTGGTGGCATCTTGACCTATCTTAACGATCTTGACACTGTCGACGGCGGGCGACCGACGCTCGCTGGGCGACGGCACCCCCCTTTTAGACCAGTTTGGACCTATCGTGCTTGAAAATAGTATTTATCCCAAATAAATAATTTGTACTGTCAAAGGTAATACAGAAATTCTCGGCTCTATTATTTTGTTCTCAAATGATGTTGTTGTGTTGGCCATGGTTTCACAAAACGATGCATGCGAGAAACCATGACAACCTCCATCCAATCGAAGGCGACACGGCCGGCAAGGCTGGCACACATCTTATCACCACCCGCGGGGCGGACTGGAATGAATGCGTTGGCAATATTTCCTGTCGCAGGGCTCCTTAGAATAACGTGGCTTGCAACGCTAGTACTGGCTTTTTCTGCCTTTTCAAGAGATCATGCCATGTCCAGTACCAAGGATTCGAACAGCAATTCTCAACCCACTCTCGGTTTTCGTTCCCTACAAACAACATCACCACCACCAATCAACAACTTCAATTCTTCGAACCCTTCCGACACACAACACAATTTCCCTAGCAGCGAGGTAGTGCTAGATATGGCGACACTTTCTCATGCTGTTTATCATTTACGAAATAAAGTGCAATCCTGTGACGATGCGCAAGCTAGAAATAAAACTTTGTTTAAGACTGTTCGATTGGAACAGATGGATTCAATGCAAAAGTTGAAACATGAATTGGGCTCATTGGATGACTCAACATTGCAACTCGTGTTGAAGAAGCAACGAATACTGTTGCATCAATTACACCAAGAAACCATTGACAACTCCAAAACCAGCCCGAATACCAGTAGCTCCGAGGAAACAAACATGAACTATCATCAAAATTTGCATCAAGAAGACGACGATAAAGATATTTTTCAACTCCTTCTTCCTACAGGAACAACTTGCCTCCACTACTCACACGATTACTCCCTTGGGAGACAAGTGTTAATCGTCAGATCCGATCTCCATAACTATGTTGCTGTGTCATACGCGGGAACAGATGATTGGAAAACGGCCCTTACAGATGGAGATATTTTAACTGGTTCGTTTGGTCCAGACTTGACAACAGACAGTGAAGATGACGCTACAACAAAAAAGCACAACAGTAGTAACAGCCATATCAACAAGAATCAGAATATTAGCAAAGCATTTGGAAATATTCCTGAGGGAGTTCGAGTTCACCGTGGATTCAATAATGCTGTATTTGATAATGATGGCCTCTCCATTGTTTTGGATTGTATCACTTCTGCTAGAGTAGGAGGAAACTGCTCAAGCATTCACAGTACTAGAAAGGGTGCGAATACCAACGCTGCCATATCCATGACGACCACACCATCTAAACCCTATCAACTGTTTACAACAGGTCATTCTCTTGGTGCAGCAAACTCGATCCTTCTTGGAACAGCACTTCATTTAACTTTTCCGCTAGAAAATATTCAAAGCATCAATTTTGGATGTCCAAAGGTTGGGAATTTGGAATGGAGTTCTTGGATAGATCAAATGCAGCCTGTCAAAGAAGATATGTCGACACGAGACGATGAAGGCAAAATCAACCACTCCAACAAATTCAGAAAAGATGGAGGGGGATTTGAAATCTTTCGATTTGTGAACAAAATAGATTTGATACCTCGTCTTCCCGAATTGGTATTTCAACATGCTGGACATACATTGCAAATGAGCGTGGGCGGCAAAGTATCTGCATACTATGATCATTTTGGAAATGAAGATCTGGGATATTCGGGCGTCCCATTCGGATGGGGTGCAGCTCCGTATGCATTTCTTCCTGCGGCGTTGGCATCTCATCCGAGCAGTCATTACTTAAAGTACCTCGAATATTATCGACCTGGCCAAAACTCCACTGGGAATAATGACACTTCGTATTTTGTTCGCGATTTTGAACGCATCGGTAGCAGCATTACCTAAGAAATGGCACGCCAAAGGTCATGCAACAACTTTGAAATGATAGTAGAAGATTTAAGTTCATGGAGAGTTATAATGTGATTTGTTTGACTTTGTCATGGACCACAAAACCAAAATATCTAAACTGACTTTCCTTGATCATGCAGTAGATTTGTGCAATTGTTTCACGAACAATACCTTTTTCTCCAGAGTACATCAAGCAAGTAAGACATCAGAAACAAAGAAGGAAACCAAAGATAAGATATCTGCATTTGAAAGCTCGCTCCGTGGGACTGCATACAATCTAATACAATGACATTGCGCCCCATCTCATCCACGAGGACAGCAAATCGTATGACCGCCCAACTCGCCATAATTTCAAGTATGTATTTTGCATAGCATTTGATGTTTTACCTCATTTCTAGAACTATTGACATTTTACTGCACAGTCCAATGATCTGATATCAGTGGTAAGCTCCTTACAATCTAGTTTCGAATTATTTTAGTCAACACTGAGCGTGCATCAAGATTATCATCACTTCCTCTCCGCATCAATCTTTCTCCGTTTTGTCCCAAGTTCATGCTCGTAATCAGTCAAATTTGTTTCAATGTAGTAGTGAACCACCACCAACATCGCTGCTATAATTCTCAATGATGTTTCCACATAGACATTTCCATGAGAATCAACACGTCCACTAAATGAAAAATAGCCTATTCTGTTGGTATTTGATTGCATGGCACAATCACATGAGACAATGAAATACCCCGGAATGGCCTTACACTGCTCCCACGCACTAGTCAACGAACTCCCTTGTATCGACTCATACCAGATAGTGCCTTCACAAATATCATCGAATTCAATGACTGATTTGCCTACAGTGCCCTTTATGCGTTTGGTTTCCTCTGCCGATGCAGAATCCGGCGGATTGCAGACTGATTGTGCAAGTGCTTTACGGAATGCAATGGGATTTAGTTTCAGATGACGGCGTGTTGCGTATTTTGCGATAAGCGGAAGTCCTTCATCAAAAAGATTGAAACCAGTAGTTGTATGTTTGTCTGACTCACTAGGAGGTTGCGAAGGAATAGAAGCCAACGATATTCCTAACTCTCTTACCGGGGCCCATTTACTAGAGATGGCAAGGTTGGCAAGAGAATCAGAGACTAAAACAAGCGTTTGAGTGTTTGTGCGGCACATAATACGGATATTTCCCAGAGGAAAAGGATTCTCCAAGGATGTTTTATCCTTGGCATCAACTGAGATTCCAAAAGTATGTAAGAACGATGTTAAGATGTGGTTCGTTTCTGAATTTTCGGAAGGCACACATGGATTTGGTACTTGAATAAGGAGAGGTTGGGGGTTATCATCATTTTCTCTGCGCTTTCTTTCTAGAGATTTTGCAACTGTGATGTTCCTAGCCTTGCATTTAAAACAACGCGAATCACCCCTACGGCCAAAATTCATCTCATTGCACTTGGGGCAAATCCAGTCACCTTCCCGGAGACATCGCTCATCTGTGCTCAAGATACCTGTCTTCGGTCCTTCAACTTTTGATGATTCTGCACTAGCACTATTCACTTCTGCTCCTGTATTGCCCAATGCTTCATCCAATGCCATTTTTGATTTAGCTCCATTTGTTGTTGTCGATCCTAAACCGACATTGTGTGCTTTTGCTTTCCCCTCCAACTCTCCAACTCGTAACCGCCTTAAACACGCAACGAAGAATCCACCAGAATCCAAATCACCGCTTGGGAGAAATCTACCACAACGACTAAGTTGTTGCACGATTTCTAAATCTTTTAATGGAGGGAACATGGACGAGTTGATGGATCCACCTTTTCCTTTTCCATCTCCTCGATCTTCAACGGGTACGTCATCAAAATGAGAATACATAACCCGTTTAGAAATGCCATTACTTCCTTCATCACTGCCGCTTTTCTTGGATGTTTTTCCCTTTTCAAAATTTGGACTTGGTACTTTCCAAGTGCTCAAACCATCTAATACTCGACACTTGCGTTCCACCCATTCAGGAAGAGGCACAATTTCAATTGCCTCGACACCGCCCCCATCACTGCCACCAATATCCCCTATCACAGATGCAATCACAGCTTCATTCTCCAATGGATTCAAACTACATGTTGAATACACCAATATTCCTCCAGGTTTCAGCATTTCCATCGCTCGTCGCAATATTTTTCGTTGAAGTCGGTGAAGTGACATGGCATGGGAAATGGACCACGCATTCCAAACTTGGTTATTTTTGCGGGTTGTTCCATCTCCCGAACAAGGGACATCGCACAAAACCTATTTTTTTTGCATATTCAATTGGTTTTCGTACGTGTTTATTTCAAGTTGGACCCAATTGATATGAATTGAATAAAAAAATAAGTGACACCGGCAGAAACAATTAAGGCGCACATTTGATAATGAATTTGCACACGTACCTTGTCATATTTCTGTTTGTATCCCATCTTTTCCATGAAAAATGGCTTTTTGTGCGAGTTACAAAATGAATCATCTTCAGCCTTGGTCATTTTTTCTTTGCTGTTAGCTTTGGTTGTTTCATTATTCTGATTGCTTGCAATATCAACACTGTTTAAAACTTCTCGTTTTGATACTCCACCACCACCATTCCATTTGCATTTCCGTCTCATTCCTGGGAAATACCGAGCATCCACATTGATGGCCAACACGGGTGCCTTTGGAACACGCCGAAGGCGTTGGCACAACGTCATGATGCGATTTCGATCAGAGTCATTTACAACAAGAAGGCCTGCAGGAATCTGAAGTGTGTCTTTTGCAACAGCACCAGCATCGGCATCATTTACATTTTTGGGACCCATGTGTAACAAATCTAACAATTGCAAACTCTTGGATCCAGGAGCAGCACACATGTCGGCAATGATAACTCCTCCTCCTCCTTCTTTGTGTTCTCCTTCTTTCTCTTTGTTAGAAAGTGAACTTGCTGACCATAACACCAATGGTGGGATAGCACTAACCAATTCTTGACGATGGATTGCGCCTAACTCTTGAAGTGCATGTATGATTGAAAGATAAGTATTGTTTTTGTCATCCTTGCTGCTAGAATTTCTTTTGCTCTGGCCATTATTATTTTCACGATTATGATGGTGTGGAATAATAGCCATTCGGATTTTAGGCAGCGGATTCGATGAGCATGGTTTTGTATCACTCGGCGTAGTATTGGTTTGAACGGGAATGTCATCGGATGCTAATGACCAATGATACATGTTCTTTTTCTCGTTATCATCATTGTTATTATTTGTGACATTCGTTTCATCCATGCCATGACCATTATTTTCACCACCCTCGCAGTTTTTATCGAATAAATTGTTCTCTATCGCATCCAAGAAATCGGCACAGAAATCACTTCCCATCCAACTAGATTCTTGAATGCGATACGATATTGGTAGAGGTGTGCACAATAGCTTGTATGCATCCTTCCATTTTTTCTCTCCGCATTCCCCCGTGCCACATATATTTTGTCGGAGGTAGTATTCATAGAAGGCTTCGTTTCCTTTGGATGCTGATTTACCGTCTTCCGTTTTTATGCTTCCATCGGCTTTAGCGTCTACACCGGTAGCGGCATCGTCTTTCTTATCCTCGCCAGTAACACCATGCCCTGAATCTTTCAAATGTTGGAACAGCTTGTTTCGGGACGGAAATTCTTGGTCGCAGGTGGCACATTTGTTTGATTTCATGGTTGGTTTTGTTTTCCGTCAGTGATATTGTGATTTTTTTGTGCATCTGAATCTTTCTGAATTGAAGATGATATCATTTTTTGAATTCCTACGTGCACTCTTGGAAGATACTATTTATTCCGACGTTCACCAAGTTGTCACATCTCGTGGCCAGTCAATAAAAATAAAATCTCATCAAGCCTCAAGCTGCCTCTCACATCCATCGTCAAAGAACAAAAGCACTCACACCTACTCACACGCATTTTAAACAACTTGCTCATCGATCAGACCCATAGTCGTTCAGATAAAACAAAAAGATTCTAATAATTGCACCAAACCTGATCAAACCATGGGAGGCGATGATCTAGCAAGCGACGATGAATTTCTCTTTGAATCTGGTGCCATTCAATCGTTGGGCGGCAGAGGGACAGCCGTAGGTGATAATTCGTCGGGTAGCGACGACGATTCATCCGTGGAAATTCAAAAGCCTTTGTCCAAGAAACGCAAAGGAAGCAATACTGATAACGATCAGTCAATATCGAATGACGAATTACCTGCATCGTCGTCAAGCAAGAAGCAAAAGAAAAACGATAAAAATAATGGTACATCCTCTTCTTCCAAAAATATTTTGATCGAAGCAGGACGAGGAATTGCAAAAGATGGAGCGGAATCGCAAGCTATATTTATTGGCACATTGTACACTCACTTCATGAAAATAACTGGTGGTCCCATGGAAATTGGTGGTCAAGACGATCTTGACAATGAGGAAAATGATAGCGATAATGGCGAGAAGAAGAATGAAAAGAAACCATTCCACCCAGAAAAGTTTATTTTTAAATCAAACCACTTTTATTCCACGGGGAAAAAACAAGCTCAAGATTTCCACCCAACCAATTTAGCAACCTATCTAAAATCCGGCTCTCTTCCTTCCATGAAACGTCTTAAAAATTGGAAACACCCCAATTCTCCAATGGTGCTTGTTCTCACTCTTTCAGCACGTCGTTCGGTCGAATTGATGAAACAGTTATCTACGCTAAGATTGCCAATTGCGAAACTGTTTGCAAAGCACATGAGTGTGGATGATCAGGTGGAGTTGCTGAGTGGTGGGATTGGTAAAAAAGATGATTCTGGAGGTGGTGGAAAAGGAAACAAGGGAAAGGCGAGGTGTTATGGAATTGGGGTAGGAACGCCGGGCCGACTGCTCACACTTCTTAGGCATGGGAGAAATGAATCAGGTGATGGAGGAGGTGCGCTCAAATTGAATCATACCGAAGTAATTATTCTCGATTGTCAGGAAGATAGCAAGGGATTTACGGTGTGCACATTGAAAGATACATCAAAGGAATTAATGGAGTTTATGAAGGAGGGGTTTGTGCCTGAGTTAGAAAAGAGAGCAGGGAAAATTAAGCTGGCCATGTTTTAATACTTTTAAAGGAAAGCTGTGTATGATATGAATCATGTGTATGGTGCTAAACCTATACATAGCGAGTGATAAAATTTACTTCGTGATTATGCTCTACAGATAATTGTTTCAACTAAGGACTGTTAGATGTTACATTGATAGATGGTTCACTATTAATAGTATTTTGAACTTGCATTAAACACATCTTGATACTTACAAACCCAACTTGAATAATTCCACATATGTACAATACATTTGCACTCAGAACAAATGTTATCTCTGCCAAAATAAAACACAACATCAAGAGAGACCAAAAGAAGTAGTAGTAGTAGTAGTAGCAGCAGTAGTAGTGGTAGTAGTGGTAGTAGTAGTAGTAGTGGTAGTCTTAGTAGTATTAGTAGTAGTAGTAGTAGTTGTTGTTGTTGTTGCTGTTGTTGTTGCTGTTGTTGTTGTTGTTGCTGCTGTTGTTGCTGCTGTTGCTGTTGCGGTTGCGGTTGCCTTTGCCGTTGCCATTGCCATTGCCGTTGCCGTTGCCATTGCCGTTGCCGTTGCCGTTGCCGTTGCCGTTGCCGTTGCCGTTGCCGTTGCCGT
>JALLAR010001271.1:0-10251 GCA_036939335.1 Conticribra guillardii
GTCACGCTAGAAATGCTCGTCACGACGGCAGTGACTTAATCAATCACGACGTGACTCCAGACTCATGATCTTCTTGCAGCGTTGCAGCGCATGCTTTTGACATCATTGTCATCGATATTATTATTTGTGGCCCTTTTTTATCTGGGGGGCGTTTTTTTTTCGGTCGTCTCGTAAATCCCCCGGACGTAAAAAGCCCAGCTCTTGCTTGATGCGAGTACTGAAGAGAGCTACAAGAGCCCCGCAAAAGTTGAAGCGACGATGGGAAATTTCGCATAGTTTCACACAGAGATATCCGGCCATGTCAACAATGGATACACCCTCAGAAGAGCTAGACGAGGACTCGACCGCCTATTGGCTTTACAATCTATGCTTCCAATGGCGTCCCAAATTGGAAACTCGTCTCTCCGCATTGCAAATCTCAATAAAAATGTTGCAAGCAATTCGAACGGTGGAGATTCCTGACGACGGCGAAGGCTCGGATGATGATGATAATGCTGATAATGCAGCGGACGAAAAATTTGCGAAAGCTTTAAGTGTCACAATGAAAGAGATACTACGCGGCAAAGGCATTCATCCATTCGTTCAATTTCAAATGGCAATCCACGGGCGTGCATCGGACTTGGTTGATGACTATGACTTGAGTGATTCTTCTTTATCTGCAGTTGCAGCTAAATACAATCTACGAAAGGATGCCATTGATGACGAAGAAAATCCTGCAGAGGGGGGGGGTGTTATGAAGAGTGAGCCAAATGACAATGGGGAAGTTTCAGGGAAAGGCCAATTTCAATTGAAGGAAAATGAACAGTACGATGATAATCAATGCCAGCCGTTGGATAATATTTTCAACAAAACGGATTCTACCTTGCAATCATCAGACGGTTGTGAAACAAAACAGCACAAGACCGGCAAAGATGTAGTTGAGACAAATGATCTAGCCGAACATATAAATGTGGACGAGCTAATATGTTATCAGATACGCACAAGAGTCCTCGGTCTGAGTCAGCCTACGTTTACATCAAGGTTATGGAAGTATTTGCAATCTGCCGGGTGGACATACAGTTCTGGAATATATCACATTCCCAAGAAAAGGAAGCTCAATAACAAATGCGACATTGAGATTCTGCCGAAAAGAATTTTTGATCACTTTAAATGTTTCGAAGCAGGCATGGACAATAGAGACGAATCAAAGCTGTCAGAAGGAGGAGAACCCGAGGATGAAGAAGGCCCAACAACGTTTGCGATTCCAAATGATTTGATCGACTATCTTGATCAATACAGCCTGCCATATCCTCACGAGACACCAGCCGAGATTAAAAGCCAGCAAGAAATATTGAATAAAAAGCCAAAAGCTTATGAACGCAGGTGCAGGCGGTTACGAAACGAATTGTTGGAAGTTGCTTTCTGTGAGAGGTTACGCAAAAGGCTGGACACCAACTCAATCGATGAAAATGTGAAGAATTTTTCAAGGTATGGTCACAACCATCGGCGGTGTGATGTTTGTTTTCAGGGTCCACATCATGTTTACCCTCGAGTTGCGTGCCGGGGTTGTGGGCTTGTAGTTCATACTAAGTGTTATCGTCTTTTGGACCATGGGGAAATAAGTGCCGATCCCAACCAGCAGGAGGTGGATGAAATGGGACTTTTCACATGTGATGTTTGTGCTTTATCTGTTGAAAAATGCTGCAAAACTAAATGGTACGCCACTGAGAAATCGCGATTACGCCGCCATTCCCACCCGCTTGCAAAATGCCCTTTGTGTAGCTCGGAAAGCATCGCGGGAGGAATGATTAAAATTCAGGGCTCCCATCAAAAGAGGAGTAGCCGCGTTGATGAAACTTGGGCCCATTTGCTTTGCGTCAATTCTCTGCCACGTCATACAACGAAATTGGATGTCAGTCAGCGAATTCATGACGCATTGGATAGCATATCTAACCACTCTCAAGGAGCTGCGGAACGCTGTGATATTTGTTCGAAGAGAGGGGTTCTTTTGCGATGCGAAGGAAATTGCGGCAAGTTTTTCCACGCACTTTGCGTCCAAATAGACCACATTGATGATGATGTGACTATGAATAGAAACACGCAAATGTGCATGAAATGCGGGGACGCGAACCACACATCACGCGAAGACACTCTTTCGACCTCTGTGAGCACCTCTTCAAAAGGAAAAGCGCCTTTACAGACAACCGAAGAAATAAATCAATACTTTGATAGAAGACCTAAGAAGAAAATTGCGAATACGGAAGACGAAATTGATCTTGTTGTGCCCACTCAAAAAGAATGTATTGTCGAAACAGAAGCTCTGTATGATCACTCTAACATTGATTCCGAATACAAACGTTTCGAGATGCAGCACACGAGCAAATTCCGCCAGTGGAGCTTTTTGTTGGCGACAAATCAGTCTGTTCTTCTGTATGGCCTTGGTTCAAAGCGGTCTGTGCTTACATCTTTTGGACAAGATCTCTCAAATGAGGGAGATGTCCTCAACTTGGATGGTTACAACCCAGCAGTTGATTTGAGTCAATTTTTTTACTATTTGAGTCTGTTGTTTTTAGATGGTGAGGAATCCCGAGATGCGAATACTGGAAGAGACGAGTGTGACGAATCTGCGCGAGAACCAAATAAAGGTTTGGTAAAGCAAGCAGCTTATGTGGCTAAACATTTTGCGTCAACAAGATCGCGGCCTTTGTTTATTCTGGTCCACAATATCGATGGCATTGGCCTAAGGAATCGATTTTCTCAAGATGCACTTGCAACGCTTACCGCGGACAGTAGAAAGGAAAAGGATGGGTCGCCAATGATACGCATTGTCGCAACTGTTGACAACGTCAATTCTGGCATGGTTCTATGGAACACTCAAACAGAGCACAAGTTCGATTGGGTGAGTTTTTATAATCATAACGTCTGCTTCGTGAACTGAATGTAGTTGATTAAGTTTTTGCCCCACCTTTATCTGTGACTTTTTCATTAGGCATGGAAAAAAGTGTCGACGTATAGGCCGTATTTTGAAGAGCTTAATAATGCACCCGAAACTGATTTTTTGAAAAAGTCAACGAAGAGCTCGGCCAATCGATCATCTGGGGTCGCTGTGATCAAAGTTCTTGAGACTCTTACACCTCGCTACACAGAAGTTTTGCAAGTTTTAGCAACTCTGCAGAGGGCCAATGACCATGTATCATACGCAAACTTATTCCAAGCTTGCAAGAAAAAGTTTTTGACTCCAACAGACCATCACCTACGCAAATTGATGAAAGAGTTCATTGATCACAAGTTGATTAGTATGGTAAAAGATGAAGATGGTGTTGAACTAGTGTCCATACCATACTCTAAAAGACAGCTACAAGAAATCCTCGATTTCGTACGCTAGTCCATCCAAGTGTACTGACACTTGTGTAGTTGATGCAAAGATAAATTACATAAATTCAAATTAACACATATTACTTTTATGATTTTCGAAATGGTTTAGTTTTTGCGCATCCTCTCAATCTCTTGAACCAAATCCTTATAAAATGGATGCTGGGGCGAAAGGCCAATTTTCTTGTACAATTGTTTTGCTTCGTCAAAGAGAATCTTGGAAGCCTCAAATTCTCTTCGCTGCCGACGCAATTGAGCTATGTTTGATATGGTCCTTCCTATATCGACAATTTCACTATCCTTGCGCCCGCCCGACAACTTGACAACCTTTTCACGGCGAATATTAAGTGCTTCTGAGTAAAACCATATAGCATTACTGTTGTCACCCATGTTTTTGCAAGTGTCCGCCAATTCATCACAAGCCAGTGCTCTCTCTTTGTATTGGACACCCGATATTTCTCGCCGCTGTCCCGCAAGGGTAGTTGTTGTATTTTGCATAAGCGCAAGTTCTGCATCGACTAGGCTTGACCTGATTTCGTTGATTCTTCGATTATTTGAAGGTACCCCTGCGTTCAAAATCATGCGAATGAGCGATAGTTAGAGTGGATCAGCATAATATATTGGGAGGAAGGTTGGAATGATAACAGCCAATAATTACTATACAGCACGTACCAATTTTCTCGAGAGAACGCAGACACTCCTTCAGTATTACCTTTGCCTCTGAATATTCTCCTTTCTTCAAATGCACTCTCCCTATAGCACCCAAGACAAGAGCCACTTCAACACCAGAAGCATATACATTCTCTGTTGAACGAAGAATATTTAATGACTTCACATAATGACTTTTCGCAGAAGTCAAGTTGCCACAGACCACTTGCACCTCCCCAAGATTCTCCAAGATTCGGGCAACATCCCTGGACGAGCTGGATCCCAAGCCCTTGCCTCTCATTTCAATAACTTGATGAATTCGAAGGGCCTCTTCCAATGTTTCAATCGCCTTGCCATATTGGTGTAACATACTTTGAGCCTTGCCAATATTCTGAAGCACAGATGCGAGGAGGGTATCGTTGTTGTCAAAGGATTTATTCTTTGTTAATGTCAATGCAGGTCGCATTAACATTTTTGGTCCGATTTTCTGAAGGAACAACTTCTCATCATCGTCCAGGCATTTGAATGCAGAATGTGCTTTTTGGTACGACCGGAGAGCAAGCTGCCATTCATTGTTGTCCATGTGCAGGTCGCCTACATTTATCCACACAAAGAAAACATCTGGGCGAGTTTGTCCCTTCGATGCTTCATCTCCTCTCGCTCTTACTCCGTAGCCTGACAAAGCGCTATAGAATGATTCCATGGCAAGCTTCACATCATTATTGATACAGTGGATTATTCCAATGCTATTGTTCGTCAAACCTAAATCGGAATGGACTTTCCCAAAACATTCACGAAATGGCACCAAAGCTTTTTCATACAGGGCAAGAGCCGTGTTTCTGTCAACTCTCCTATCACCAATGGTACCATAGTTGAAAATGTCTGCCAAACTTTTCAAGGCAAGGCCAACATCAGGATGGATAGGTCCCAATCCTTTCTCGAAGATAGCAATCGCTTCCCGAATATCCTTGATTGCCATGTCAATATGCATCATTTCTAGATGTAGCCTGCCTTTTTTCATAAGTGTGTAACCCACAGCTGGGTGGTTCTTGCCCAGGCTTTCAATTTCGACATCAAGCACACACATCAAAATGTTCAATCTCTCCATCCTCATTTGCACGCAAGCGCTAGAATTTCTAGTTGAGAGGATTGCTGCTGCAATTTCATCTGCCTCGCTGTGCAAGTCGTGTCGTTTGGTTTGAGAACGCAGCGCTATTCCCATTTGCATGATGTTGTTAACTGTTTGGTCAACACCAGGATCTCCTGAATTTTCATACCGATGGCATATGTTCCTGTACACATCAAGTGCTTCCTGGAATGAAGTCAGAGCTGCCTTAAAATTGAAATCCATCTCGTGAACGACACCGATATTGTTGATAATGTCAGCCATTTCTGACGCCGCTTGATTTACATTGTCCTTCAGCTGATCTTCAAACTCTTCCTCTTCAAGATTAGGGCGTTGTTTACCCCGCTTAGAATTGTCGAAGTCTCGATCTTTCTGGACGTAATGATCATCAAGCATTTGCTTCGCGTGGTTTGTATCATTTTGCGCACGCCTCAATGCTACTGACAGTGTTTTGAGTGCGTCCTCATTGCGCCCTCGCGAAAGGAAGTCGCATGCCTTTTCGACAAGCTCCTCGGATTCATATTTATCTCCTTTCTCTAGACCTAGGTTCATTCGGAATATTGCTTTCGACGGAAATGTCCCAGGATCATCACTGGCTTCACTCTCGTCTTCGGATGATAGTCTACTAGAAAGCATAGAGTCTTCTTCATTGTCAGAAACCTTATGCGCATCATCATAGTGGTACATATCTGCATCATCGTTGAAATTAAATGTCTTTCTCTTGAGATCAGGAGGCGAAATTACAGAATCCGGAGTGATTTTGCCGTAAAACTCTTCCGCGCCTCCTGTAATGCTGCCCTTGTATGAGTTTGTACCAGCAGCACCACTCTTCTTACCAAAAAGGAAATCATCGACAAACTCTTTCTGATGGGGCATTTCTTCGCCAAAGTCAATATTCATCATGTCGTTTTCCATGGAATCTTGACGTTTGATGCCATCGTATGGATGAAGTTTCTTCTCCTTATCACCTTCATCATGGTCGATTCTCATGTCATCCTCAATGGAATCTTTGCGCTTAATGGCGTATGGGTGGAGACGTTGTGTTTTTTTGGGAGCACGTTGTCCGAGACGACGCAATGCAGAGTCTTCAGAAATGAAAGATATGTCATCAGCCATACTTTCAATATTACTTTCAAGGTGAATTGAATCGTCATTTCCAGTGGAATCCTCGCTGCTTTCTTCATCAGCGGGAGAGTCAACCGATGGCTCCTCATAATGATTGTGAGATCTGTCACGGTGGTTCCGTCGTGGACTCTTTTTTGTTGCTCTAGACGAATACTGTTGCGCATGCCCATGAGGAGACCTGCTAGCTATATCAGTATTGCCTTTTCTTCCCTGCCTGGGAGTATCGCCCGAAGAAGCAGCGGAATCAATGGACACATTGGTTTGGAAATTAAAGTCGCCATCATTTCTGGGCGTTGTCTGCCCAGTTTCGTATTCATCCTCGTGGTACACATCATTGAAAGCAACATCACCGCCTTCATGAGCAAAATAGTGCTCTCCATTGGGATCGGCATGGCGAGGAGAGCGTTCGGAAATTTCCTCATAATGGGATGAAGGAGATCTCATGTGATGGTCTGACTCTTGAACATTATTGCTGACGTATGATTCCTCTGCCCAATTGTTTGACGAAGGAGAGGGTGGATCAGCAGTAGAATGCTGTTGGCTTTCATATTCAGGTTCAACATAATGTGGTTGCTGCCTTGTATTATTATTTCCAGTTCCGTCAGTATCCCACGGAATATCAGGAAAAAGCTGAGGCTCTCTCCCAAAACCAGCGCAAGCTCCATTGCGATGCAGTGGTGTTGCTGCTCCATATGCCATTCCCTCTGGCTCTCGAGGCTCAACATCAGTTGGTTCCAACTTGGAACTCTTTTTCTTTGACTTGGCAATTTGTGCTGTGGAACGGGGTTCCACCTGCATATTAGTGGTAGTAGTAGCATGCAACTTATCTGATCCTGGAGTATCACCACCACCTTGGAAATTGGCAAGATGCCGAATGGCACTATCTTCTCCTTCTGACGAAGAATAGGACATGGTTTGATTAGGATGACGTCGATTGCGCCTATTTTTCATTGATTTCTTGGGCGACGAAGAAGATGAATCGTGACTAATGACACTACTGCTCCCAGTATAATCACCAATATGTTCATGACCATTCTTACCATCACCAATTTGGAAAATATCCTCTCGTTGCTGTTCCTGCTGCTGTTTCTCATTATACTGATGCAAATACCTTGTAATATTGGAACGTTGGGGTGTCTTCGCAACGACATCAATGGGATGGTTCATATCCTCCCATTGCTTCCACTTATCGTCCGTGGGTGTGGGATTGTAGGAGGATGGTGTAGTGTTGGTGCTAATTGCAGCATTGTAGGAAGACAGTGTGGCATTATAGGCGGGGGATGGGGTACTGGTATTGCCATTGATCTTGGTGTTGCTTGTGTTCATGTTTTCGTGAATATTCCTTCCTTCCATGGGACTGTTTCTGTCATAAGGATCATCATTACGTCCCGAAATTACAGGAGTCACTCCTCCCGACTCTTCAAACTTATCATTACTACGAGGAGCAGTATTATCCAAATGTGTCATACCTTCCTCTTGCTCATCCTCTTCATCTTCATAAAGACGATCAAATGAATTCTGACTCTTTGCATCCTCATCCTCGTCCTCTTCCTCGTCACCCCTGTTGTCATTATCATGTGCATATCTGGACCTTCCACCATCATGATGAGGACGAGGACGACAGTCATCTTCTTCTCCATACACATCGCCAACATAATCATCATCATACTCATCATCATCCTGTCTTGCATTATGGTGACGATGATTATGTGCATTTCCATCTCCATTACTATATCCATCATTGTCATATCCATAATTTCCACTACTAGTACCACTAGTGTGCATGGGACGATACTCACTAATTTCAGAATCACTCCTCGATTCAACAATGCCAATCATGTCGTTGTTACTGTTACTGTTGCTGTTGTTATCACGATGACGATCATCATGCCATCCAACACGTGGTCCACTGATGGGAGGTTGTGCCCATCCAATGCGTGGTCCACTCGTGGCGGTGGGATATGATTGTTGTTCTCCATAACTGCTTTGCTTGGAATAGACAGTTTCTTCTTCGGCATCATCAATGATTGGATCATCATCAATTGGATACCGACTTGGTGATGGTGTTGGTGGTGACTGTTGCTGTTGTTGATGTTGATGTTGTTGATATTGTGGAGCATAGGAGGAGGATGGGTAGTAATCATTGTCGTCATTATCGTCCATGGGATACCTCTGCGAATGATACTGATGCTGCAGCTGCTGCTGCGACTGTGTATGGTGTGGATGATGCGAATGATGAGGAATGCTATACCCATCTCGTGAATCATTGTTATAATTACTATAATCATCGTAATACTTGGAATCTTCCTCCTCGCCTTGTGTGGTGATGAGAATGTCATCCTCTTCGTAGTAGTTGTTGGAATGACGATTACGAAAATGATATCCATCCTCCTCCTCCTCGTATCGATGGTCATTGTCTCCGTAATAATCTTCTACATTGTCAGTAGGATACAATTCATCCACTGGATATCGACTCCTACCACCTCTTGGAGATGGTGCATGAACTTCACCACCTTTGTCTTGTTCGTCTTCTGGCAAGAGTCCATCCGGAAACAATTCCACATTCCTTCCTCTCGTTGGAGACGCTGGCGAAACATCGTCCAACAACTCGAATGCGTCGCGACGATCAAGAGAATGATCATTGTGGGTGGAGAGTATTGCAGGTGGAACATCGTCGAGTAATTCGTATGGCTCACGATAACGCTGCTGCTGTTGCTGTTGCTGTTGCTGTTGCTTTTGCTCCCTGTAAGGCGATGATGACGAGTGTGAATGCGATGGAGCACCCGCAGTGATAGCATTCGTACTACTACCAGTGGAGGCAGTAAGATTCGCACGGTGCGATTGCCATGGCCGATGATTGGTGCCGCTGTTACTACGAGCATTGTTGTCGGGAGAAAATTCCATGGAGAGATTGGCTCCAAAGAGTTCATCTTCTTCGTGGATGGAATGGCGATTCATGGTGGACGATAATAAGGTGCGATGTGATGGTTTTGTTTATCGTGCTACGGTGCCTCTGGAGAGGATGCTTGCCGGTCAAAAAATACGATGGCAATGGCTGTTCTCTCTTTTTCGGTAAGGACTGTCGGATGGAGGAGAGGCACTGAAGAGGGACAAGCCGATTTTTTTAATTGCTCAATTTACAACTCTCAATTTTATTTGAACTAATCCCAAATTGTACTCCTGCATGCAATGGAAAAAAATGGTTTGAGTAGATAGTATTGAGAATCCGAGAGAATGGAGTGAGAAATGCCTTGACTATTGAATGGGGTCGGATGGAGGAGGCAATAGGCAATCAAGAGAAAAATGGATTCGTCGATCATGCAGTTTTGTGTTATCTCGTAGCCGGTAGCCTGAAAAGCCAAGATGGCAATTCGGGAGACGTTAGATTTCAAAGGGCAATGGAACCGTGAATGATGTGTGCGTTGGGTAATGACAATGGAAATGATGCATGGGCATGGCTGGCTGGTTGCGGTCTATGCGTGCATGAATGATGTGCTGCAGTTTCCCTTTTGATTTGGCTGATTTTGATTAAATTTTTATTGGAGGCACTTTTATTGGCAAGAATCCAAAAGATGACGCCGAAAATACTGATATGATTATATCTAGGAATTCGTATGTTTATACCATACTGTGATTATCCTAGATACAACGGTTGGATGGGACGTTTCTCGCCGGTTTCGTCGGTTGGATTTGTATGTATTAATTTGAGGTGTTGGGAAAGTTGAAAAATACATGGGAATTAGTAAACTACTCACTTTTGGTAGGAGTATCTTTCATCGTGTCCATCACAAAATAAAATACAGTACGATAGTACTACTATCGTACATAGAGTAGATCTGACGGTTGTTGGCTTGATTGAAAGTCAATTAAAAAAATCCAGTGACTTCAAATTTTGACATTTGGTCACAAAAAGTGGTTATTTTTTATTAGATAGATCTCGACTACCGCTATCTGCTGGTAAAAAAATATTTTTGAAATTTTGTACTTTTGAAAAAGTTATT
>JALLAR010001272.1:0-14016 GCA_036939335.1 Conticribra guillardii
AGTGGTAGTAATAGATAGGAGGTATCATCTACTCTAGAGTAGGAGTACCTACTTTCATACCATCTACTAGAGAGACAATCTTTTGTGACATCTGTTAACTGTTGATGACAATTATTCCATCTATTTCATGCAGGAAAGCAGAAACTGATTAATCACAATCTTTATCAATACTACTACTGTAATTGAAGAAAGACTATTCAATTCCTACATACATTTAAAACATTTTCTTAATGTGAAAATGATATTATTAAGTTGTTGTTCGTTGACGCCATAGGAATAGTACATTCAACGTTTGTTGATGGGTACGTGCATGCGTGCGTGGTAAAACATACTTAAAACACAACAAATTTTGTGACATGTTACATAATGACACTTCTTCTGTCTATTTTGCGCAGGAAAGCAGAAACCAATTACTTACAATCTTCATGAATAATACTGTAATTGAAGAATAATATTGAATTCCTTTGAACATTTAAAACATTTTCTTATCGGAAAAATAATATTATGATGTCGTCATTCATTGGCACTGTAGGAATAGTATATTTCTACGTAAATGTGTCCCGGGGAAAACTTTGTCTATGAAATATTTTTTCATTTGGTTCTATTGATAGTATCTACTACAAATTTATTGCATAGGAATTGTACATTGCTACGCAATGGTACTCTAAAAAAATGGTCGTAACACAAGATTACATAATGATCATAATCTACAATAGCAGAGAAAATTAAGTAAAGTTTCAAGACATGTCTGTTGATTCGAGCCCCTTCATTTCCTAATAATGTAAAAGTAAGTGCGTGCTTGGATCATAATATTTCTGACACAAATAAATCAAGTAGGCCTTCTCTGTCCACCTATGTCAATTCCACCCATCAACTACTATCCAAAGAAGATGGTGTTTCCGACTGCAACACCCCTAAATCATCCAAGTAATCCAGCCTGTCGTGACCAGGACAATGCCATTGCAACAGATGTCTTGCTTTGCATGAGATCTTTGCAGGTGAAGAACGGAACGAGCGATGACTGTTTCTTTCTTGATGATGAGTGCATCATGGTTGATTTTGCATTCAAAGCACTCAAGAAGGAGAAAGAGTGGAAAGGGCGCAGTTGTGGCGGCCATGGCAGCAAGTATCCTCACACCATCATTGACAACTTTGACTTCTCTGCTGCTGCAAACATGGCAAGGAGGACTTTGAGATCAATCCTGCCTTCATTGCAGCTGCCGTCAACCCAAATACCACCACCCAAGACTACAAAGATCCTCAATCCTCAAGAACACCAAAACACCCAAGATGTCATCCAATCATTCAGCCTCTTTCACGAAGACGATATCAGTAACATCAACAATGTCCACACCATTTTCTGTCGAGAGATTATAGAAGGATTTGTAGCCAAGTCCCGCAAGGATTTCGACATCATTGCCAAATTTGAGGGAAAGATTGCCTTCTGCTGTTGTTTCTGCAAGAACAAAAATGCAAAGAAACAAGCACCTACTCTGATTGTCTGCCATCAGTTGATTAAGGGCATCTACCGCACATTTCTGCAATTTCAAGACAAGCACTACGATCATTGCCCATACATTCCTCAAGACATCAAGAGGAGAGTTGGGTCACTCAAGAATATGAAAGGAGGCGTGATCAGTGGCAGGAAAAAATATTCAGAGACAAGCGCTTTGAGGTTGGGGCTAAGGAATTCTCCGTATGGGAAGGGAATCCTTCTTCTCAAGTAACTTTGTGCTGACTTGTTGTGTACAAAAAAGAATACACACCCAAAATACCTTTTCATCAGCTTGTTCACTGCAATCAGGTTTTAACTAGTAGCAATACATATAGAACATATTTCAATCAATACATTGTGTGATGTTCTTGGCAGATACATCTTGATTATTGTGCTGTTTATAAATTATTATAATGCAATGCCAACCTTTTTATTGAGCCAATTATTTCAGAGCACATTGAAACAAGATAATCACCATGTCCAACTTGTGCAAACACGAGAAAAGTGTGAATTCTTGATGGTACAATGTGGCTTGTAATTCAGAAGTTTGCAATTTTGGTGTGGTTTGTGGGGGTGGGAGTAAATAGTGGAACATTTGTTCTTGCTGAATCACATTAGCGTCATCCAAACAGTTGTATGATTGAGATTAAAATTACAGGAAGGGTATGAGTGTGAATATGATAATGCTTTTAACTGAAAGAGAAAAGTCATGATCGTGGATATTGAATATATAAGCTCAAGAAACAGTTGGTAACTTCACTAAACATATTGTTACTCGCCTTGGTTACAAAGACCCATGCAATGCTAAACATATTTTGTGGCATGAATGATGCCAAGTCGTTGTGTTTTTTGACATGGTTGTCAACTCTTGGAAAAGATTTCGATTATGATAAAACATGTTTTGGATTGAAAGCTTCCAAATCTCATTTTATGCCTGCAATAGCAACCTGTGTATTATCAGGGAATGACAGAATTCAATATTTGGCAGCAAGCCAAAAGCTCTCAGCTACATTTAAAACTATCTCGTACTATTCTCTTATCTTGAAACTTACACAGCAGAGTAACTTTATAAGTTGCTCAATATTTTGAAAAAGGCCTTTAATGAAATCTATCCAAAAAAGGCCTCAACAATAACCACACAATTTGAGTATTGCCACACAACCCTCTTAAAAGATTTTATTTTTCTCATCTGCAGCCTGCAGCTGCAAATTTGGATGCCAATTATTGTGTAGAGACTTCAATTGCAACTCTACAAAATGGCGTGTGATATCATTCTTGTGCAGTTGCAAACATCCATACTGGACAACTCCTGTGGATTGAACTTGCCTAACACCAAAATAGAGATATGGGAACAAATTCAGTAATTACATACTGTATACTCATGTAACATATTGGAAACCGAGAGATGAGCCAAATCAAAGCTATTGCTATTGCTGTTGTAATTGTAATTGTAATTGTAATTGTAATTGTAATTGTAATTGTAATTGTTATTGTAATTGTTATTGTTATTGTTATTGTTATTGATATTGTTATTATTATTGTTATTATTATTATTATTATTCTTATTCCAACAAAATAAATTAAATTACTTGCACTGCTCAGATGGCAAAACAACAATAATCCCTCCACAATGCGAAGTGCAGTAGCAACTGAGTGCTCGCCATGACCGGTTGTAATCAACTAGCAACTAGTGTGGAGGGTCTTTTCAAATTTTATAATGACCCACTAAAGTCATATATGCATCCTGTAATTAAAACACATGCGAGAAGATCAAGCCCACTGGGATGATGCCAGCAATAATTAAATTGTGCTACTGTTAATAATAACAATAAATCATTAACAATGTGTTTATATTATATTATTGTGACATTCACGATGGCAGATTAATTGTTGTGTTATTAGTTTTAAAAAGTGAGTTTGATGTGGATGGTGGTAGTTCTGATTTTGCATTTTAATTTTAATTTTAAGTTGATGTGCTAGGTGGTGGATTGATATTTTTTGTTGGTATTGAGGTTGCATGGTTTTTTCTGCTGATGATTGATTGTTGTACTATTTTTTGATATTGCTGCACTGTTCAATGTATACAGGGCAGGGGGGGGGCTATCACAGTCACCCACCACCAAACAAATTGATTATTCTGGTGCATGTAGTATCGTTGCCGCCTCCTCACAAACAAGTATAAACAAGCAATAATTTTGCTTGGTTGTGTCATCAGATGCTGTTGTCCTCCCCGTGAAGCATGGGGACGAAAAACCGATAATATTGCTTGGTCGTGTCATCAGCTGCTGTTGTCCGATTCCTGATTCCTGTGCAGCACGGGGACGAACAACAGTCATCTTCCTCAACTGCTTCCCTGTGCGCAGATAGGGTACATGCGATCAACAGATTGGTTATGGTGGCAACATGGCATATGGGCTGTTGCGGGTAGATGCAACAATCAACTCGAATGGAATGGGCTTAGGGAATGGGGATGCTACCAGCTGCTACTGTTGTTTTTTGTATGGGCGGGCAGCTTTGTTTTTAATCTGGCGATGACTATTGTATGATGTGTGGATTGTTGATGAGTGATTCAGTCCATGTGGCATGAACCATTCCTCATCAATGGGACTTTTTTCTGAATCACGTGTCTCCACTTTTAGGACTGTTTTTACTCGTGACTGCACGCGTCAGAAAAAAGTCCCCGTCCCCAAAAGTAGCCACGTCCCTGAGAATCTGGGGACCATAGGACTGTTTTGGGGACTTTTTTAAAAGTCTCCGGGACTTATACGACTAAAAACATGTTTGATAGCTCTATGGATATGTTGCCCTTGCCATGGTATCTGGGATATTTGTGGCACATGGTACATGGATATCTACTTGGTGTTGTACGATTGCAGCACACTTTTGTATGGTGGCAGTGAGGTTCCAATTCCAATTGAGGGTAGTAACTGGTTTCTTTGCATTTTTTGGACTCACTTTATTTGATTATTCCCTAGAGAGAGAGAGACTGCAGAAAAGAAATTAACTAGAGCAAACCAGCAAGAAGAAGAAGAAGAAGAGCAACAACAACAACAACAACAACATCAACAACAACAACAGCAACAACAACATCATAGAGAAAATCCTCCTCCCCAAACTCTGAAATAAAATTCAAATCCCAATAACACTGCAGCAACTCAGTCTCCTGGGATGATTCAGAATCAGTACTAGCAATATCTACTAGTTGCACAAGGTGCAATGTGTAAAGCATCTTAACTACATCATACCTAACATAGTACTATGTGTATGATAGAAACCATCTGTCTGGCCATACAGAGGGTGGGTGTGACGTGGTGTGTCTGAGATCATTTGTTCGATGAATACTACAATCCCAATTCATGTGCAGTGATTGCCGATGGAGATGGAGGACGCCCTTGCCAAGCCTTGCCCTGAAGGTGAATGCAAGTGTGGTGCATCTGAAGGATATACTGGATACTGCACTTCTTTGTGCTGTGATGATGATAATGAAGAAACATGCTATGATGAATACTACAACACCAAGCCATGCACAGTGATTGCCGATGGAGGCTGCCCTTGCCCTGAAGGCAAAGAAAAGTGTGGCATGTATGAAGGATGATATGCTGGATATTGTACTTCTTTGTGCTGTCATGATGCTGCTGAAGAAACCTGCTATGATGAGAACTGGAGCCCCGAGTCTTGTGTGGCATATCCCAATGTAGGCTGCCCTTGTGCTGAAAGTGAAGAGAAATGCAATGCATTTGAAGGTTGGTCAGGAGTTTGCACTTCTGTGTGCTGTGATGGTGAAAATGAAGACACATGCTGCTATGACAAAAATTGGAATATTATCTGTATATCAACTGCTGATGGAGGCTGTCCTTATGCTAATGGGGAGGAAAAATGCGGCAAAACCGATTCCTACACAGACTGGTGTACTGCTGTGTGCTGCAATGACGCAACTGAAGAGACATGCTATGACGAGAACTGGACATCTGTTTCATGTGTGAAGTATTATGAAGGTGGATGTACTTTTTACTCTAACAAGCACACTGAGATTGGCCAATTTGGTGAATTAACAGAGTCAAAGGACATTCAAAAGAAAGCTTATCACATCCATGCTGCAAAGATGAAAAGAGGGCAATTGTCTAATGGGAAACCTGCACCTAATAGATTGCACAGGAAGAGAAAGCAGCTTACTTTCTTGCCATGAAGGGAACATTCAAGAAAGAGCAGACAGGGTACATGGCAGAGAAAGCTGATTGCCTCCAAATGGCGATGAAGATGAAAGAGAATGCGAAAAAAGATGAAGCTGCTTTCTTTCATGCCATGAAGGGAACATTCAAGAATGATAAGAAAACTGCCCATGTGCATGCGCCATGAAGATGAAAAGGGAGGTGAAGAAAGATGAAGCTGCATTCTCTTGCGCCATGAAGGGATCATTCAAGAGTGAGCAGCTGAAGAGCGCGGCAAAGAAAACTGCCTATTTGCATGCCATGAAGATGAAAGAAAAGGCTTCATCTGTTTGGAATCACTCTCCAAAGAGTGGTGTTGTTAAAATGGCACAGAAAGAGATAGTGGCCTTTCCTCACTCCATGATTGCATGAATTGAGATTAGTATTTGATAGGATTAACGGGATGGACTTATGTAGGGAAGAGAGTTAATTTTGAATACAATCATAAATGAAACCAGTAAATGACACCTAATAGGAACTGATTGAGTGATATTATGATAATGATGTTTTGTGTGACGAGTTAGTGATGCCAGTGGGCGCATTTTCTCATAATTTGTTAGTTTTGTAAGTAGTACTCTAGGGTGAGTGACAAGTGACAAGCAGCTGCAAATTGTACGTGATACGCTTCAAAGCAAAGCAGATTAAAGGACACACACATGCCCACTGCATGCGTTCGTGTTTCTTACACAATTGCGTATTACATATTACATCAGAGCATTGTCATGACAATAAAAAGCACTCGCCACTGACTCTCGTGAGGCCACCTTTTTCAGAGCATCACATATACAAGTTTTCCTTTTTGTCACTTCCTGCGGTGTGGATTGTGATATTGACAGAAAGAAGCAATATCATGTCTCCATACATTGCGCAGCCTCGTTTCGGCTAGCCCAAACCACTGCACTTCCATCATAACTTGCCGAAAGTGCCAACCATGGTCTAGATGTTTGAGGACAGCTTGCCACAGAGCATGTTGGTGCTGTGTGCCTCACCAACATTGTTGTTGTTGTCGCCGCTTTCTGTTCATGTGTATATTGTAATGAATGCAATCCATTGTATCCATTGCCATCGCCATCAGCTGCTACAGGATAAACCACCACAGCACCGCATTCCGAACCCGAGATCAAATATTTATCCTGAGAAGTGAATGCGCATTCCAATTTGTAATTCCCACTTTTATGAAAAGAGTGATGTTTTTGGAACACTGCTTTGTTGCCATTAGTGCTACCAATGCTGGCGGCACGATCCCAAAGGCGAATGATTCCGTCCAAACAGGATGCTGCTATGGATGATCCGTCATTGGCGAGAGAAAATGATGTGATTGGGTGAACAATGTCTTCTGTGATGAGTTGGGCTGTGCGGAGGTCATATGTTCGAATCTATATGTATAGTTCATCAAATGTGGACATTGGGATGCAAGTGGTGACGATTGAATAAAGGGGGCATGTTTACAAAGAATGAGATCAAACCCCATTAAATAATGTAGTTCCAAATAATATTATACGAGATAAACACATCATCGGCACGTACCTTGCCATCCACACTCGACGTAATAATCTGCGCTTCCCCAGTATTATATTTAGCAGAAGAAGAGGAAGAAACGCATGTAACTGCATCTTTTGCATCGTCCAATATCATGATCGGGTCTTTGGATCGACTTCGTGCATCCCACAGTCGAACGGTGGCATCATAGGATGCACTGGCATAAATTTCTTCGGAACTGCTGGCAGTGATACTTTTGTTTTTGTTGCTACTGCCACCATCATTCCCACCACCACCACCACCACCGCCACCACCAAGACAAGCGACATATTCAATACGACCATAATGCCCCCACCATTTTTGCTTCGTTTGAGCCGTGACCAAATCTGTTGCCACTATTGTTTTATCAGACGCGCTGAGTAAGACGTTAGATGTGGAATTTACAGAGAGGGCATGAACGGGATGGAGGTGTCCCTCCGAGTATGTTTGGATCGGTAGGGCGGGTGGTAATTTTTTATCTTTGTTTGACTGCTGTTGCTGTTGTTGTTGTGATTTACGCTTTGCGCTCAACGTTGATGAAAGCAGTGTGCTGTTATAGGCTGGATCGATACGTGTTGGATTCCATAAGCGGACGGTGCGATCGTTTCCCCCTGTGATGCAATATTTTCCATCCGCTGTGAATGTTTATTGTTTTTATTGTGTGTGTGTGTGCGTTTGTTTGTTTGTTTGTTGTGTGTATTGTGTAATTGTTCGGTGTATTATTATTTTGTCCAGCAGAGTAAAAAAATGCGGTAAAGAAAGCAGTAAATAATAAAATCATTATTGCGTTGAGTTTGATTTCATTTTGAAGGAGATGTTTTAATTCAAAGAGAAAATCACGATAAAAATGTTCACACGTGAGCAAATAAATTCTCATGTACAAACGAGCAAGCTCAAAAAGTTGAACAATTTCATTACACAATACAAAGGTGTCTCTTGCCATTATTATATTCAAACATAATAAAGCCAGCACAACAATTTCAATTGTCACTGATGAGAATAACATGCACATTGCGCAATTAATATCATAACTTGATGGTAAACTAACCTGTAAATCGAATAATGTGTATGGGGCCATCTCCATGACCCTTCAATTCCGCCACTGGAACGGATGGAAGATTGGCATCGTCATAAGTGTTGTTGTTGCTGCTGTCGTCGTCGCCGTCACTGGTGTTGTTGTGAGTGCCATAAGTGTAAGTGTAATTTTTGGATGTTGGGAATGGTGCTGGCATGGTGTTGCTGCTGATGCTGATGCTGATGCTGATGCTGATGCTGATGCTGATGCTGATGCTGATGCTTGCTGCTCTTGTGGTGATTGTTCGGCCCGCGCGCGACGCTCACTTCCCGGTGCTTTTAGAATGTGATCGATCGTGTTCTCGTGTGGTTGATGTGGTTGGCGGCAGTAGTATGGTACTACTACTAGTAGTAGATACCATAGTATGTAATGTATGATGATGTTGCATGATGTAAAAATTTGGTCCACAGAGGAACACATAATATTTGCATGTACTAGGTAGGTATTTCCCATATCTTTTGATGATGCTGACGCGCACATTAAAAAAGATCCATTTTTCACAACACGAAATCTGAACGAAATCAAAAAATATTGTTTGTTTCAATTCCAAAGCAGCAGCACCGACCAGCCATCAAGCAAGTCGTCTGTTCCGCCAATAAGCATCGTCACTCTGCAGTAGCGGGAACCATTTCCTTCTCAATAATAAGCACAGTTAAAACAGTGCAATATCAATCAGCACAGCATGGCCGCCCGACGACAGCATCATGACAACATTCTCATCATGCCGTCCGTCCCACGCGCGACGGCCTTGATGATATGCTGCTGCTCCTACTTCTTGGTGCTCCACCATTCTGTTCCAATGGCATCCTCCTTCCCCACGACAAAATTACCATTGCAACTTCCTTCTTCTTCCTCTTCTAGGAGCTTGTTATTGGATCCGACGGCATCATGTCGTACTACTCGCGACAGGCGAATTATTCAACCTCTATGGGCGGGGAGCGATGACGGAGACTTGGACTTGCAGCCGCCAGCATCAAGCGCAAGCGAAATATTGTCGAGACTGGAAAACAGCAACACTATTGATGAAAGTGAAGGTACTACCACCAATGATACCACGACCAAGGAAGGGGGGGAAGGAGGCGGCGGCATTCCAATGGAATCCATTCGCAATAAAATGTTTGCCGAGCTTGAAAAATTACGACAGCAATTTACGGACCTTACCGAAACATTGGGCCAGGCGAAGCAAGAGGAAGAGGTGGCCAAGGGAACTTTTTGGCGATTGAGGGAGGAGAGGGAGGTTGTGGAATTGGAGAAGGAGGAGGCTGTTCAGGGCGTGACGAAGGTGTTTCGGTAAGGCTGTTTTTACTGTTTTGTTTCATAATTTTGATACTTATTTCCCCATCATTACATCGTCGTATCTCGTTTTGCTGTATTTAACCACTTTGTATCACCATTCATACGACAATTTCAACACCAAAACCACATGCACTCACAAACACACACACACATGCAACACTTGCCGCTCGCCACAGAGAAGAAGTAGACAACCTCTCCGACCAACTCGAAGGAACCCAAGACATCCTCCGCCAAACCATCCTCCAAACCCGTACCCAGGTAACTTCCCTACAAAACCAAGCCAAAGAAACCGAATCCCGTCTCCAATCCGAAATATCCTCCCTCGAATCCCGTCTCTCCTCCCTGAAACAAGAAGCCACCAACGCCGCAAATTCGCGTGATGCATTCGAAGAGCAAACCAAACGCGAAATGGAGGAAATCAAATCATCCTCCCGCACGGATATGGAAAATGCCAAACGTAAAATAGCCTCGGAGAAAAAAACCATAACTCGTGAGAATTGGGCTTTGGAAACAAGGATACAAGAAGCTGGAATGGAGTATGTGCTTGCGGAAAAGGAGTTGAAGCAAGAGGAGAGTGTGTCTCCCAAGATTTCGACATTGAAGGATGCGTTGACATCGATGAAACAGCGCATGTTGCCGCAGGTGGAGGAGAAAAAGGAGAGGCGTTCGGCGGAGGAAATGTTTTTTGCGACTTCAATTAAAAGGGCGAAGACGGATATGAGGGAGAATTTTGAGAAGGCCAAGTCAGATTTTGAGGGTCAAAAGTCTTTGGAGGAGGAGGAGCTCGAAAAGACGATATCGAGTTATGAAGCGCAGTTGGCAGAAAAGGAGAGAGAAACGACAAGTTCCATTCGATCCACCAATGAGCGTGCAGAGCGATCCATTGCCGAGGCCATTGATGGTGCCAAGAAAAAAAGAATCGAGCTCTATCAAGAAAAATTTGAATCGATACAGCAACAGCAACAAGAGATGATTGAATCTCTAATTGAGGCACAAGAAACACAATCCGCATGGCAAGATCAATACGATGCCGAATATGAAAATGAAATGCGAAATCTCGACAATGAACGAATCCTAGTTGAACAACAATTGGAAGACGAAGAACTCATGCGGCAAGAGCAGAAGCGTCAACTTGTATTGCAAATGGAAGAACTCACTGTCAAATTAACGCAACAAATGCAAGATGAAAAAGAGGCTGCCGACGAAGATTTCCGACGATTGAATAATGCCAAATCAGCTGAATTAACGGGAAGTATGGCACGTACCAATAAGGCAATGAATGATATTCAATTGACGAGATCAAATTTAATGTTGGTCAAGGAGGAATTGAGAAAGTTGGAAAGCATTTCGAGGGAGAAGGGACGTATACTTGAGGAGTTGGAGGAGGAGAGATCGAGTTTCAGGAAACAATTTAGGAGGACTTTGGTTGTAGCGAAGGATCGATTGACGTTGAAGGGGCTCCGTAGCCGGAGGATGAAGAAGCCATGATGATAGGATGTTTGCCGTGTGCGTCATGAGCTAATGCATTAGAGTACTTGCTATGATCGCTACTTTGTGAGGGGGGCTGGCTAATGGGATGTGTGATTATTAGGGTGCTATAAAATAGAGCTTGCGCATCATCTAGGACTTATTCAATGCGTAACTGCTAAGAATTTAATTTATTTTCAATTAGGCAGGAGTACCAACTTGTAGTAATATGTAATGCAAAACAAATATAATGCTCAACTCATCATTTTATCTTTTACTTCATAATTATCCAGTTTTATGAGCATTTATTGTGTAGTAGATAGTATTATTTTGTGAAACCTTAAAGGTCTTTTTTATTTTGATTTTTTTGCTTTCTTTGCCTCATTAAAATTTCATGTACATCGTCCTGATTCGCTTTTTGCAAACTAAATCAAGTAGATTTTTTTTTTTCACATTCGGCATTATTTGAAGAAGTATTAATCATATATAAATCTCTGAATATTAACTTATTTCAATTTTGGATTCTAATAATAACATTTTTAATTAATGCAGAAGAGGAAAATAATGCATGTGTGTCTGCATCATTGCAACAACATCTTAATACCTTGACAAGGCAGGCATTATCCTTTGAAAAATCCACCCTACCAAATCCGCCCATTATAAGAAATCTGCCATGGATAAGACTTCCTTACTAATATACAACATATCCTCAACAAAAGCCCTCTTAACCAACAACAGAGAACGAAATTCTCTTTCCCGAATTTCCATTATTTCCGTTCCCATTGTAATTTCCCTTCTCATTCATCCCCATTGGCGGCGGAGCGGGAGAATGAGACGATGACGATTGACACAACGATGAATCAGATGACGAATTCTCTGCAGCACCCATTGACGAAACCCCATCACTTCGATTATCATTATCGATATCCTTTTTATCATTCATAAAATCATTGCTCGAAGAAAAGGATTCCCATGATGACAAGTCAGTATCGTTATTGTTATTGGACTGATCTTTGGTGGTGTTGGAAGTTTTTGTGTCGTCTTGGAATGCTACGCGTGCTGCGTTCATGAGATTCGCATACATGTCGTAATAGGAAGTTTCGTTTTCGTATTCGGGAAATGTCTCGCTGCTATTCGACGCTGTTTCGTCCTTTTCGTTTGTATCGTATTGAGGGTCGAAGGTCGTTTGCTGATCATTATTGTCGGTGGTGGATGGAGTAGAGTCTTGTCGATCATAGTCGGAAGAAGACATGACCTTGACACTCTCCATATTCACGCTACCAAATGGCAATGCCCTCTCCCTTCGACGTCCCAAGATGGACATGGGAGGACGTCCTGCCGCCTGAAGTGCCGATTGAATCGTTGCCGCGGTGTACTGCAGTTCTTCCTTTTGCTGCTTTCTTCGTTTGTTGCTCTGAGAATCGGAGTGATGCGAATGATGATGGTGGTGGTGAGTGCTTTGACGTTTCATTGTGGAATAGTCTTGGCGTGAATAAGTAGTAGCGCTGCTGGTGTTGTCGTTCATACTGGTGGAATGAATATCGTAGGTTCTTTGTTTGCCGACGATGGAGTTGCACTTGTTTGTGAGGCTGACTAGCCTTGCGGTGAAAGTTGTGACCATCGTAAGATTGGTTGAAATAATCAATCAAAAGTGTATTTTGGTTTGAGCAGATCAATTGATGTAGTTTATGAGACTGTTTGTGGTCATGTGGTTCGTGATGTGGTTACTTTTACTGACGATTTTGAAAAAAATTGATCTGCGGGTACACGTTGTGGAGTTGGTGTGATATGATGGTGTCTCGGTGTGTGTGGTTTGTTTGATGCGCATAGATACTATGCCTGGATCGGTGCGTCTACATAATTATTATTTTGATGGCTTTCCGCAGCTGTTCGGAGCAGAACATGATGGCCACGCAGCAATCACGCATCCAAACCTCTAAGTAATTTCTAATGAGAATCCTAACAAACATCATTTTGACATGATCGAAAAAACCACATCATCCAAGGACATGATGGCCACGCAGCAATCATGCATCCAAACCTCTAAGTAATTTCTAATGAGAATCCTAACAAACATCATTTTGACATGATCCAAAAAACCACATCATCCAAGAATTTGCATTAGATTCTCATTTTTTAAACAGTCCAGGGAATGATGTGGCGGCGAAAATCTTCGACTGGGACCTAACAAACGTTGATGTGGTGCCTGAAAAAGACTTGAACGCTGGGGGGTTAAATGCTTGATATTGAAGTTTAAAGTGGTGATGTGGTGCTCTCTCGTAGAAGACGTCTCGGCCTGAATGGTTCAACCGAGGAAGACTGGTCATATTACATAATAATGATTACCTTCAAGGAAAAATATTAAACACGTCTCCCGATATCTCTGCAAATAATATGGAAGACATTGCATTACGTGGCCACTCTGAGCATTATTTTTTTTACGAATGAACTTCAAGGGAAGATAAAACCGGTACATCGTTATTGATTATTAATTATTTTTGTTAAAATTAAATAAATGCAAGAATGTCGAAATGGCCTAATAACTGAATACATTATAATGGAACATTAAAGCCGTCACTCGAATATTTACTTGCCACAAAAAACATATTCCTGAAACTTTAAGAGAAGAGGGTTTTCCCACTCACATCGACTTGCCGTTTTGTTTGGTTGATTTTTTCAACGTTGAAGAAATATAATCAAGATTTGTCTCATTATAAGTGACGTGGTCAAAATGTTCAGTCGATACGACAGTAAAGTTGAAGAAACTACTCCCTTCGTACAGAACATTTTTAAGAAGTGTGTTCATATAATACTATTTTCATGTCCCCTCTCTACACCACAAGAGCCACCAATGGGGGGTGGGGATTTTCCACACAGCGGGTTGTAGACCTGGAAGACACTGGATTGTGGGGATTTTCGGGGGCAAAAAAAAAAATAATGCCCACGTAGACCCCTCG
>JALLAR010001273.1:0-10244 GCA_036939335.1 Conticribra guillardii
CACACCCACTTATTAATAATTCTGTGCTCAGGTCTGGGGTGGTCTCTGAGGTCAGATCTTGGATCTCGGACCTCAGGACTGGGACCTCGGGACTCAGACCTCGGGACTCGGACCTCGGGACTTGGACCTCGGGTCTCGGACCAAATCCAATAAGGTCTTGGAGTGAAGTTTTGCCAAAAAATATTGGCGACATACTGGCGTTAGGTTTAACATAGGATTCAGTATTATATTTGAGTATGTGACTAAACTAATGTATGACTTTCGTACATATGGTACCAGAAATAGTATTACATAAATGGCTAAAAAATCCTAGAATTATATATCCTACTAGTTCGAGTATTTCATTTTTATTCTATAACACATGGTATTACCATTAAAAAGATAATGCGTTAACCTTTCACAGCTATGGCATTTATGCTAGTATTTTTTCAGTATTTTTAAAATGTCTACGAAAATCCTAGAATGTTTAGCTTAAAAATGCGTAAAACCTAAACTAATCCGGGTGAGCTTGTAGCCTTACTAGGTATCTACTTGCCCCATACTATCCCTAAATGTTGTTTTCATGTGTGTTACGCCCGCGCAGCAAATATCTACGTAATACATTTCTACATAATAGTGCACAAGCCACCTTTATTGTTTTCTGAGACACAAGAGCCCGCAGAGATAAAAAACTGCCAACAACTTTCTTTGACTGTTTCATATGACAATTCTCGGGATATTCGTCCGTTACTTTCTCAATTCCATTTTTTTTTATGAAATTATCGCTCCTCCAGCAAGAAACCATTAAAAATAATTTTCAAAACAAAATATGTATTCCTACGTACAAACAATCATGATTTTTATGAAATCCCAAATGAGACGAAGTCTCAACTGTGAAATTAAAAAAAAAACCAACAGCGCCATAAAAACGCTATTTAGCTTGTTTAGAAATTAATACAAATCAAGGCGCACAGCATGGTATATACAGATTTTTCTTAATCCTGATATTCACTTAGAAATAAATCTTCAAAGTCTATGGGGGGAATCAGCTCATCATTGATGGTTGATGGATGAAATGTATACTAAATGTTTGTGGGCACAAGTGATACATTATTCTGCTAATTTGATGAAATTATTATTTGTGTTACCATTCAGTGATCACTACCATCTCAATTGGGAGCAAAGAAAGTACCACAAGAACGCGCATGTGATCAAGAAGAGCAAGATCAAGCCCAAAAGAATTGTTTGGTGACATCATTCTTTTGAGAAGAGAAGACTGAAGATCCAAGATACTTTGGGGGAGATTCCTGATTGGAACTCTTTGGTTGGTTTGCTTACATTGTGCGTCATGGCAACATCATCACAAATGGTTGATTGTTGCCTGTTGTCATAGTCTATGTTATTTTGGATCAATGTTGACGATGATATTTTGAGAGATCATGGAAACGGAAAACGGACTCTCAAAACACTTTCAGAGATTTTCTTTTCCATCGCTGGTTAGTGCATTCGCAAGAAGAGGTGGGAGAAAGGTTAATTGATACTTCACTACCAAAAGACGACGTTCGTTTCACCCACATAGATTCTTTTGTTAAATCATTATGACTGAGCAACCCTCATCTGGATGGGTGGCAATTGGAATAGTCCTAACAGTTCCCCCGTCATTGATTTTTGGAGGGCTTTCACTTCTGGAGAGCCATTGGTTGCAATGGACGCTATTCATCAGATGAATAATCCCCACGTGGGTGAGCGATTCTTGTTTGATGAGGATTGGTTGGCTGATATCGATGCTCAAGTAACGCTAGGTACATCTGTTCGATCACCTGTGCCTGCATCGCCTGGACCTGTGGTTGTGGCTATGAACTCGGATGATGAGGTGAAGATTAATCTGGTGGACGCAAATTTGTTCTGTTGAGCATACATTGGGAATCATCCGGTACATTTTATGGCATGTATGCTGCCGTCATCTGGATCTGGAGGTGCTGAAGATATATGCCCAATTATTTCGCATCACAGGAATAAGGTGGTTCATATCCGCCGCTTCAACTAAACCTCATTGCTTCTGTTGCCCTTATCTCTCGCGTGAGCTTTTGCCTCGTGAGGTGATTGATGCTGGCAGAGAATTGGTGTTTGAAGCCTGCACTTCAAAACCTTGCATGTGGAAGTGGATATTTGATGAATATCCTGGATCCCAAGGGACCCAAATGGCACAACTGATTCTGACTCCAGCTTAGATTCAGCTGGAGGGTTTTCCTTTGATATGTTCTACTGGTGGTACTTGGAATGGCCACCAGAAGTACGGCAAGTTACTCTTAAATACAATAAAAGCAGAAAAGATGGGGCTCTCATCAGCTCTTCAAATATGCAGCTTTAACAATAAACTTCATTGAAGCAACTCACTTCTTTACAAAGGTAGCACCATCTTCTGACAACCCATCACCAACAGTGATGCTATTTGCAGACAATACCACCACAGAAGCATGGGTCACAAAAGCTTGGAAAAACACCCTGGAAGGCCATGCATGAGGCTGTCTCCAACAATGTACTCTCATGACCAACAACCCTGTGGGAATCAATGTTGGTCATGTCACCTCAAAAGACAATGAGATTGCTGAAAGAATATCTCATTTTAAAAATATTCATGAAGTCTCCCTCGGTTTCCCTCAACTGGCACAGGAATTTCCACAGCTGAAACATTGCTGCCGTTTTCATCCAAGTTGATCCAAGTGCAGAGCTCATCTCTTTCATCTTGGATGCACTGTTGCTCAAGAAGTGCAGAAATCCACTACTAATTGCACAGCAACTACTTGCAGATCCAGGCAAAATCACTACTTAGAATTTTGCTCCAGTATGGAAGTAGGCAACCCATGCATGCTAAATATCCCTCTGAATTATCAAAATTACTTCATGGCATGTTATGCCACTTCATTAGTCCAAGGCAAGTCAATCACAGGCATTGCCCTTTGATCTCGTACACTTTCGAACTACATCAAATCAGCTTGCGCTCTATTCAAAAAACGTGAACTACCAAGCCCTCTCCACTCTGACATTGATTACATCTCTGCCATTATTAATGCACTCAAAAATTATGAGCAAGTAGAAAACCAACGTGTCATGATCACTGACTCAATGACAGAATGGATTTGTAAATACGTGCAAACACTCCACCCTGATGCTCCAGAAAGGGCTATCTTTGATTGGATTATTCTGGGCCGTTATGCTGGTTTCAGACTATCTGAATGGTGTCAAACCACCCAAACTAAATACAGGCGCATTGAAGAATGGCCTGGTCAGCCCCCATTTGCTTTCATCCCATCGGATTTCACTTTCTTTGGCCTCAACCAACACCGCTTCTCTCCATCTGACATCATCACCATGGAACAAGTAGAAATAGTTGTATTACAATTCAGAAAGCAAAAGAAGCAGGACAATGGCCAACTCACGACATTAAAACAGGACCTCAACAATCCAGCTCTTTGTCCCATCCGGGCAGCTTTCTGGATCTACATCAGACATAAGAGATTGCATGGTGCTCAGGATGAACCTCTGGCAATATGCAAGAATCTAGCAAACAAGAAGACTATCTTTATTACTCCTGATGACCTCACAGCCAAACTTCTTCGTAAAGCAGCAGTGGTAGTACATATTATTCCTCTTTCATTACCACATCTTCGGCAGTGGTCCTCTCACTCCATCCGAGTCACTGTAGCAAACCTTCTCCACAGAGCTAATCTATCAGACTCTTACATCCAAATGCAATTGCATTGGAAAAGTACTGCGTTCTTCGGAATCACTAATCCGAGAGTAAAAGCACATTAATTAACTACCTATTCTAGATGGAGTGAGTCACGAGTCACCCTAAGTGACTCACGACACTCCTCATAATCTAAAGAACCAGTTATCGATAAGTCAATACTCTAGATCTAGATAGTCTGGCTAGTCCCTCAGACTCGGGCATTGCCCACACCTGGTTTTGAGCCCGCACTTCACGCAATGGTAATTAATAAAACTGTAAACAGAGAGTCTCCTTTAGAGGAGGATACGACGCCGCCTTTTTGTCTGAAATGGCCATCGTCGTCTCCATCGCCGGTTCGGCCATACATGGTATTCATTCGTTCAAATGTTGCAAAACCAAATTTTAAAATTTTAAAATTGTTCTGCAACTTTGTGAATTAATCAGAATTCATCAAAATTTGCTTCAGCAGAGTTAGGATTCTGCATAATTAAATTCCGATTAAGAATACTCCGACTGACGAATCCACCAATCAACGAACCTTCACAGTGGAATCGGTATATTTTCCAACAAAACCACCCATGTCACTGCACAAGCTGCTAAAGACATCAAAGCCTTAATAATGGATGATGTCACATTATCTTCATTACTAAGTAAACTGCAAACTGTCGCCCACCACAACCAATCCCACATTCCTCAATTGCGAAACAGCTGGCATTTTCTTCTTCCTCTCCCCTAATGCACCTACGTACATACGTGAGAAGATAGAGGATTCTACGACTGGAGCCAATCAATCAAACCAAAGAAATGACAATTGGTCTGACACACGCTAGTAACGCGCGCGCTAAAAAAGGGTTCAACTTTGCGAAACTCATTTTGAATTTGTTTCGAGGGATTTTTAATTTTGACATTCGACACAAGTCGCATATGACCTGGGGCCCTGGGGCCATGACAATTTTTCGTGCAGCGGCCGACGGCGAAAAAGGGTGTGTCTTGTAGCGGAGGTTTCTCACTTGGTAGGGGGAGTTTTTAACTCAAAGCGGCAATAATCAGTTTCATTTGCTAATGATGATGGCGGTAATGGGCGCTAGAAGTGGGCGCAACCTACAACCATAAAATGATAATGGTACATCGAAGCGGCTCGAGCGGCCATGGTGTTTTTATTTTATAATGGTATTTACACATGCAAGAGGTATTTTTTAAAATGGCGATAAAGTGAGGTTGTCTGTATGTCAATCGCACCTTATCTCATAGTGAACCCCAGATCTGTCGGCTGTCAGACTCATTGTCATTTCCTTGATCAAACCAACCATAATTTCACTCCACTATTGGCGCACCAGAAATCTTTGCAAGCTTTATCAAAACAAATACTGATCCAAATAATATTTTCCATCATCTCACCAATGATGCGCATACTACCAGGGGGTCTCCACAGGCGATCATATCGATTGCTGAGATCTGCGTCTAAATCAGTCACTTCTTTTAGAGGCCCGAATTTACGAAAGTATTATCAACACTATCTATCACCTACCCAACCATAGCACCAGCTACAAACACCCACTCGAACAAACGAGCTCCCACCCATCCTGCCATCGGCAGCTCATCCACCAACAACCCAGGGCATTGCCCACACCTATTCTACTCTAATAATATCTTCGCCAACTGGCAGGCTTGTTGTCAAAGATATGTATTGCTCCCGCTTCTCGAAGGTAATTCTGACCTATTCTGACGCAAATTGTACAATAACACCCCAAAGACACCAAAAACGATACATGAAAGCCCAAAGTGGTTATAGAAATATTATACAGTTGAGTCTTATTTTAACATCTAATTAATATAACGATGAATTGAAGTGTCTGTGAGGTGATGATGATGAAAGGATGTAGACCTCAGGAGACAATTCCTGGCAAACACTAGCAGCGCTTGATGTGACACCAAAATGGGTGACTCTGCCTAAAAGGAAATATATGTATTTATCCAAATGTAAAAGCATTGCTTCCCAAAATTTGTGCGTGGTTTTCTCAGGGCACGCCTTTGAATTACTCCTACAATGCCTACAATTTAGGCCTCGATAACCTTTTGTGCATTACTTCCCCTTGCACTGGCACCGTTCATCCTGCAAAAAAAACGAAATCGGTAAATCAAAGATCCAGGTTTAGCAAAAAGACTTGTTGAAAATGCTACAAAAGACAGCGTATAAATCAGACTAACATACCAATATGTGATCAAATGCCCCTTCCCTTTAACCTCAACTCCAGCGACACCGTTTTCCATTCTCTTTTCAAGCTCAAAGTTCATGTTGGGCGAGTCTTGCAGAAGGCGATACGTTATTTCTGCAACCTGAATCCTCATCTTTTTTGACGTGCTCTCCATGCGAGACGCAAAGTTAACCGTGTCTATTATGGGATTGAAAAGGAAGAATACGGTTGCGAATTAGTATGGTACAGAGAAACAAGATATATATGTATATGTATAAACTGTATAATATAAGTGATCATTCAGTTCTTACCACCAAAGAAACAATAACGCGGCATTGCATTTCCAACCACACCCGCAACCGTCGGACCGGACGCCAATCCCGCCCTCATAAAAATCTGATCACCATCCTTTGTCCGAAAGTGCTTCACAAACTCAATGGCATCCTGCGAGAAAAGAGCCACTCTTTCTGCGGCAAGCGGGGCAGGTACCCGATCTGGTGCTCCTCCAACGACCATGTAGGCATCCCCAATTGTTTCTACTTTGCTGTAGGTATTTACAACATTTAAATATACCATGTGTTAGAAACACACGAGACAAGAAAGGGCGACAACGAAGAGGAGTAATTGTTTCCAACATCACACACAAAAAAGACTTACTACACCTGATGCTTGTCAACAAGCCTATCAAGCTCCGTGTACAACTCATTGAGCATCTTCATGATTTGAATAGGCCTCATCTTTCCAGACATGGAGGTAAAACCCACAATATCTGAAAAGAAGATGGTAACCAGATTGAACTTTTCAATCACAGTCTGACCTCGATGGAGTTTGGCAATGGCTCTGCGAGGCATGACCTTGTAGAGCAAGTTACGATGAAGTTGCCTCTCGACGAGAGTGGAAGCCGTGAGGAGACTAAGGATGAGGGCGGTTAATACCACTCCAACGACGGCGGGAGCGTACCAAGATGGATTCCAACCATTTATTGAACCGACACTGTGATAAAAGGATGAGTGCATTGAAAGAATGACAGTGGGTAAGTATTTGTGTCAAGAATATATACTTGAATAATTTGTGCAATGGAAAATAGTATGTCAATGAGTGGATCAATAAATCAACATACCGATTCTGCCAAGTGCCCATGAGACTCTCCGTCTCGACAACAATCGAGTTTGAATCATCGAGCAAATTCGCATTTGTCGATTGGGCCAATAATGCCGAATCCTTGCCCTCAATCGTGGGTCCAGATGTACGTGTGAGGACGAACTCTAGCTTGCAGTCAGAGAAGCGATTGTAAATGTTGGATTTTTCCTTGAGCCTGTGTTTTTATTATTTTTCAAGTAAAGTAGATAGTACAATACAAATATTATTATTGAGAATGGTGTGTGTGAGTGACGAGAAATGAAACACATTTTATATACATTCAGCACAAGTGTATTTATATTTACTCACTTTTTCCAATCAAGAAAGTTCATGACAAAGCCCCAAGCACCCTCGACCTCTGTCCCATGAACATCCAAACTACTATTCATCATCGTCGTCTCCCCGTTGTCAGTCATTGTCTTTTTATTCCAAACCGCCAAATGCCCACAAAACATTTCCTCAAATGGCCCCGCCGGAAACGGCCCAAATATATTAAACTCTTTTTCAATAAACAAATCGGTAGTGACCATTTTCCAAAATGGATTGTCCGAATGACCCGCATCAAACCCACTCATATCCTTGTCGGGAAATGGATTGGGTTCCGTAACGCAGGCGACATTGTTGGGTGCGAGACGATATCCTACCACGACGCCATCGAGGTCATTTTCCGCTTGGGTGGGTTGGACGATGGAATTCCACGAGTCGATGATGGAGGGATCGTCGCAAATGCCCGACACGTTTCTCATTACGGAGGGTGTTCCGGCGGTTTCGGCAACGAGGTTTTGTGGATAGGGACCGATGGAGGTGGTGAGGCTGTCGAAGTAGCCGGAGTGGATGACTCCTTGTTGGACGCTGTAGAGGGGCATCATGGCGCGGCGGAATTCGTTGGCGAACCAGTCGGCGGTTTCTTGGGCCTGCATTATTTTTGAAATGAAATATGATGTAAGCGAATAATATAATGACGTAAAAACAATGATTGTGCTCGCTGGCTAGTACGCTCGCCATTCAGCTAACTTGACTCACCACAAAACCAGCGGTACCCTGCTGTTTCTGAATGTACCTCTCCTTCTCCGCCGTAATCGCCGCCATTCCCACACCACAAATGGCGCCAAACGCCACGAGCGACAATATCAAAATATGAGGATGATTCACCGCGGTTCGCGCAAAGTGGCGAGTCTCATACCACAGTGACAGACCGATGTTGCGACCGGAATTGTGGCATGATTTGGCGTGACGGCGGAAGTATGCCTTGGCTCCGGAGTTCTCGTGTGAGTCTAACTTGTCACCGTCGTTGTCGTCGTCGACTTCGTCGGCGTATTCGTCGGAATCATCGTAGGCATCCTTCCCGCTGAGATCCCACAACGCATCGCTCCCGCCCAATAGTTTGGTCCAGATGTTGGTGCCGGCGGAGGACTGGTAGGATGTTTTGCTGGCGGAGGAGGAGGCGGCGATGGTGCTGTTGCCGCACGACGAGGAGGCATTATTGTTATTGTTGCTGGGACGGAACGAGGAAAAGAGCTTTTTGCTGACGCCGCCGCCCATGCTGCTTCGACGACGTTGGGCGGGTGGTCGAGAGTCGTCCACCTGGGCTTGCAGGTCGTCTTCTTGGCGGTCGCTGTGGCTGTGGCTGTGGCTGTGGATGATGATGCTGCTGCTGCTGCCATCATTGACATTCACATTGACAATCTCATTATTGTTAGTGCTTTGGCTCTGAATCGAATCCATAATGGACCCCAAATTCATCTGAGGCGTCTCGCCACCAGTACCACCATCAATGATGGCAGTCTCCGCCACCGCGCCGCCTTGCTGGTCCGTGGAAGAATGGTCATCCGAGGCATTATCCGTATCGCCGGCCTCGCTCGTGACTGCTTCGGTCGGCGCGTCGTTCCAGTCGCTCACGGAGAAGCCGCGTTCGAGATCGTGGTTGGACGAGGGGCTGCTGCGGCGGGCAAAGACCATGATGTTATATTCTGTTTTGAAATTATTGTCGTGAGCTATATATGAATATAAGGTAGAATGTCGACACTGCCTGTGCTATAGTGTTGTACTGTGTTTAAGGAGGAGCAAGAATTGATGAAGCACGGAAAGAATCGATGAAATGGAATTAGAAAAAGGCGACGACAACAAAAAACAAGCGACGAATCAAACATCATTTTATGATTCGCTTGCTCTCAATGTGTCAAGAGACTACCTGCTACAGAGTTCAACATGTCACCATCCATCAACACCGTCGCTTCGGTCATATATTACTAGCATCTGTCAATGGCATGAATGGTAGTAGCACTCGCAGGCACTCGCGTAGTATGCCATCAAGCGACAATCTAACAACCGTTCTCAATAACGGACAAGAGACGCGCGCGCGTTCAAAACATCAACATCTACAACACCAACCATCCACATCAACACCGTCGCTTAGCTTGGCAATGATCATGTTGTGCGAACTAATAACGAACTATTCTATTGATAGCCATCTAGATACTTCTTGCTTACCACGGTTGGTTCTTTTGTGTTACAATAATATTATGCTCTTTTGTGAAAATGATGTGTTGGAGGGAATGAAAGCTGAGCGAGCGGCGGCATTGCATGTGAATGAAGCCATAGCCAGGCAGGTTGAGATTATCTACGATACTTGATTGAACGCCATGTTCAATGTCAATGAAGTTTCTCTCGAGATCGGTACTACTCCTACTAAACTTGAGACAGTACTCTAGCTCTCTGCTAGCATGGTTCTCACACTAGCGATAGTACCACCTATTCTATTAATTTTAGACATCATGTTGGAATCCGTGAATAGAACAAATAGAAAAGGGAGTCATACATCAAGTTCTCTAGTTAAAAGAAATATTCAAGACGAATCGTGAGTACCGTACCGACTCGACATGACATCATGTTGTTGTGCGAAGTACCACGTTAATTATTATTTGGGAGATAAATAATTTTATACAATTGTACGTAATATTGTATTTTGAGAATGATAAGATACTCCTACTGTGGTATTCACAATCCTTTAATTAATTTGCAATCTCTTATATTGCATGCAATCTTGATGGATTGCAGCATCTTTGAAGAACCATAGTCGCCCATATCATATTATTATCATGATGAAGTAGTTTTCGGAGTATGGTATCTAGAGAGTAGTAAATACCGTATTCTTGGTTTGAAATGGAAAGTTGGATTTTTTGTACTGGTTTTCAACC
>JALLAR010001274.1:0-10243 GCA_036939335.1 Conticribra guillardii
AGGATTATCTTCCGATGAAATGGCCAACTCGGTCAAATAATCAATGATGGCTTGGCAGCACATGGGGTTAACATCCAGAAATGCGCGCCCATTGCCATCTCTCTGAAGCTTCTTGTCCCAGCGGCCGCTGAACAGCGCCTCGAGTCTAGTTCCTTTGAGCTGGGTCAACGTGGAGCGTTTCGCAGCAATGATTTTGCCACCAGCATTGATTTCGATGAGATCTTCGTCTTCGGCATCCACATCCCCGTTGGTCTCGGCGGTTTCGAATTTCTTGTTGTTGAGCGTTTGGAGACGCCCCCTGAGCTGCTTTTCCTCATGTTCCAGCTTGTCGATATGGGCTTTCAAGTCGTGCTCATGCTTGTCTAGAGCGTCTTTGAAGTTGGCGTTGGCTTTGTTGAGATTGTCCATTTTGTAAAGTTGATTTTGATAAGAGCGCGGGTTTTAATAGATGTCTAAGTGAAACAAATTGTGAGAAGTAGATATTGTTTGAATGATCCTTGTCTTCCATAAATCAATCGCCACTAGCTAGCTAGATGAGCTCCTTGATAGTAAATCTTTAAGCGAACCATCCGTTGTCAAAAGTGATATGATGTAAGGAGTAGGTATCGTACTGAAGCTGAAATTTTCACAAGATACGTGCATTTTTGTTGGTAGAACAATACATGGAGAGAATAGTAATAGATATTCATGTGTATCGATGTGTTATGTGTTGTATTTTTTATGATTGATGTAACATGCATTTTCTCGAGGCGGCAACGGAGTATGGCAGTTGATTGTTTATGACTGCTGTTGATGGTATTTTAGTGTTTGTTGTAACGAAGCAAGCAAAAGAAGAATGCAGGTTAATTGTCGATTCGTCCATTATTTGTTGAAAGTAAGCGAAGCGAGCTCCCCTTCTGCATTTTATATTTTTGGTGTTGTTCGATGTCTTTTTGCAGCGAATTGACGCGAGAGAATCGGGATTGTATATTGTTCATATTATTTCAACTATACTTCGTTGCAGACACCGGTGGCGGAGGGAGATTTATAATATTTCTTAAATCGCCTCCATCAGCAGTGAGTGTGGTGATTCATCATCTATCATCTATCATCTATCATCATCTTCTCCTACTAAGAAGAAAATGGCGGAGGACATCTCCCCACAACACCAATGGTTGCGGCAGTAGCGGAGAATAACAATGTTGATGGCAACAAGGCCGAGCGCAGCTCAAAGCGAATCTACGTTGATGGCCATGATTCGAAAGATGTTGATTGTGTCTCATACCGCTGCCGCCTCGCAGCATCCAGGTTTGTTGTTGATTGATTAATTTGTTCAAAAGACGCAGCATGGGCACTCTCCATCTCTCACTCTCTCTGTTTGTTCATTTTGTTATGATTCTTCTGAGGCGGCAGAAATAGTTGAATGTATGATAATGAAGAATTCGAGAATGCAACACAGCATGCAAAGCGGAAGAGAAGCAAGTTCTTTCGCTCTCTTTAGATAGTTTTTGTTAGCAGCAACAAGCGGCATCACAGAGGTGGTTCTTTAAGTAGTATCAACTCATTGTGGGTTTATAAATGATTGACTTCTCTCGGCAGAAGGCAAAATCCGAGTTAGATTTGGAGACACTCGCAAAGAATCAACAATCCACCATCTAATGGAGTCGATACACCAAATCTTTTAGAATGGGCGAAAAACAAAGGGTCTAGATGTTTGTGATGGGTAGTAGTGGCCAATGTCTGTGGCTCAAGCGGTGGGTCAATCATTATACCATTAGCCACATATGATGGAATGGCGAGAGGTCGGATTTTTCTCGTTGGGTTTGTTTTTGATGGCCGGAAATAATGTAGCAGTTTTTAAAAGTGTGGGATGAAATTTCGAAGTGACGAAAGAACAGACGATGATTTTTTATGATTGTTCGGTGTGCATTATTATCACATGGGTGCGCCAATCGATAGTTGGTTTGTTACAGATAATGTCGACAACAGTGTTTGTTGTAATGTAGCAAGCGAATGAAGCAGCGTCTCGGTTAATTGTTGATTTATTCATTTGTTGACAGTAGAGACACGAGCTCTCGTTCTGAATTCCTTTTGTATATTCTTTAATAATATTATCCCGCTGTGGTAAATATTCGCGAGAAACGCAGATTCCCTCCCCTCACTTGAATTGTTGCTCATTTCAATTTTCCGACACCGGTGGCGGAGGGAGAGAAAAATAATATTTATTGACAGCAGAAAAGACGAGAATGATGACGAGGCCGAGTGCAGCTCAGAGTGAAGCAACGATGATGGCCATGATATACCTACGAGTCGAACTGTGATCACTGCAAATTATCGATACAATACCGCCGTGCATACAATAGGTTAATTGTTGATAGATTTTTCGTTGAAAGTGAGGGCGGGACCGACGGACGCGTGTGTTCGTCTCTGTGCGTTTTCTCTTCCTACTACTATTGGTAACTAACACGACAGATTTTTGGGACCGAGACAAAATTAAATTCCTACGTAGCTAATGGTACTACATACTTGTAGATTTGACAACCCTCTGCTTTCTTTTTTCATCCAAATTGGTCATACTTGAAAATTTGATCTGGCTTTGCATTATATTATTATTCTAGTGTTACATTATTTTCAATGCAGTAAAATAGGAGTATTGTATTTGCATTAAAAGTTTGTCGTGTTATGTATGATTAGTTATATTACCCTAGATTTGCCTTGGCCTTGGCATTGGCCTGATTCTTGATTCATTGGTCTTTCCGTTTCGGCCATTGTCAGACGATCTGGGTGTTTTTTGTGTGTGGCGATTGTTCGTTGCTATGATGGCGGGCACATGAGTGAACAGGCGGACTACACAACAAGAACTCAAAGCTTTTTACTGTATCCCACTCTTTCTCTGTGCATGAGATGTTCAATGTGAACATTATTTCCGTACAATCTTATTCCAGCAAGAGTGATCTGGTACATAACACTCATAGGGTTGGCTTTTTTTGAAAAATGACAAACAATAAAGTATAAAGTTTTCTTTCTATTATTTTTATTGTTTAGCTTTGGTCCTGCAAGAAGTAGTACAAGGTGTACCATCTTACTATTATATTCTATTGCATTGCATTGCCATTGCAGTATTCAAAAATTGGCATTGAACTGCTCCACAAATCGCAACACACTCTTCCTCACATCCTGAACCAACATACCTCGACATTCCACCACATCACTCTGCGCATTAGCACCAGGAGCCTTCTTCCATGCAAATACATCCACCTCCAATTCCTCTTCGCAAGTTGTGGCACTATTGATATCCGGCAATTTCAATGAACCCGACGCAATCACGTCATCGCCCTCATCCAGTATGTCATAGTTGAGTTTTGCATGAAAGTCATAAATGTATCGTTTCTTTCCTCCTGCCAGTGCTACCGACGCATCTCCCGTCAAATCCTTGATTTTCTTGACAACGGCAATGTAAGTGGAGGAATCGGTACTGCCACACGACGTGTATGCCGCGGTCGCATTCTTGAGACAATCGGTGAGACATTTTTTACACCATTCCGTGGTATCCTTTTCTTCCCATGTGGTGCCTGATTTATTCCACGCCGAACCCACAGTAGTAGAGGAAGTCACACCACCCGTGGGACTGGGAAACGGACTGCCATTATTGGTGCTAGCATTATTGTCCAATGATGTTGTTGTTGCCGGCGAGGAGGAGGATGCTCCTGCATCATGGTAATTGGCACTCGCACTGGAATCCAACCGTTTTGGAGCAATGCAACCGATGAGTTGCTTTTCGTGATCCGTCTGTTCCCGATTGAAATAGGAGGTGGTGCGTCCATCACTCGTCTTTTTATATCCACGAAGCATTTTCAACTCGCTTTCCGTCAATTCATCGTCGTCATCATCGTCCGACTCTCCGGCAGTATTGGAGGAATTTCCACCGGAATTTGCAGTATTATTCTTATTGCCATTTCTTTCTCGTTCCTTCTGCGCCCGAAGTTGTTTCCTCTCCTCCTCCTCCTTCCTCGCCTTTTTCCTCTTGGTCTCCTCCTCCTCCTCCTCGTTCTTTTTTCTCTCCTTCTCCCATTCCTCAAAACTCACCGCCTCCTCCTCCCTCGCCATTCTCGTCACGCACTCATCCTCCCACTCCTGCTTCCTCTTCTTCAAAGCCTCCATCTCCGCCGCCTCCTTCTCCTTCCTCTCCCTCTCCTTTTTCAAATCCTCCTCCTCCTTATCCTGATACAAAATGGAGGACGATTTCGAAAATGCCTTTTTGAGCCTCTCCTTCTCCAATCGCTTGGCATCGTCCAACACCTTCCTGACGCTCGCCAACTCCTTCTTGACCGCCCCATTCTTGGGATCCAATCGATGCGCCTCCCTCAAATCCGTCTTGGCCGCCGCCACATCCCCCATGGCGCGGGAGGCGACCGCCCTTCGATAGAGGGCCTTGACGTGCGTGGGATCCACCCGCAGGGCGTTGGATGCGACGTCGCGGCTGAGTTTGTGCTTTTGCTGTTTGTAGCACGCCGTGCTGAGGTTGGTTTGGAGGGAGAGGAGGAGGGATTTGATTTGGTCGTCGGAGGAGTTTTGGCGGTGGAGGGGTTTGAGGAGCGTGGTGCCTTTGCGGTAGGAGCGGGTGGCGGAGGCGAGGTTGCCGGATTGGAAGAAGGTGTTGCCTTCTTCTTTGAGGGTGATGGCTTGGATGAGGAGGGTGGAGGGGTCGGAGGCGGAGTCGTCGTTGTTGTCGTTGTTGTTGGAGGCAGCGTCGTCGTCGTCCTCATTGTCGTCGTCAATGTCGTCCTCAATGTCGTCTTCAATGTCTTCCATTTCTTCGATTTCGTCATTGTCTTCCCTGTAAGTCGCGATATCAGCGGCGGGATTGACCTCGTTTGCCTGCTGCTCTGCCCCAGCATCATCATTGACGACGGCGGCATCCGAATCCGTCATGGGCACGACGACGTCCGCATTATTTGCATCGGTGGCAATGTCGGTTTTGGGAATCTCGTTGCTCATTATGATGTGAAAGATTTGTTTGTTGTTGTTTGGTTCACAGTCCCTAAAATGAGGTAGTACTACTATCTACTCTTAATATTATTGACAAATGTTTGGCAATGATAATGCTGTTGTTGTTGTTGTTGTTGCCACTATTGTGACAATGCTTTGAATGTTGCTTTCGATGGAAATCTTTCGAATGGCCACAATGACGACGAGACCTCGACGGATATGATATGAGAAAGAAAAATGATGTATTTCTTGGACGGAAATCTGTTCCTTTGGCATTTATAGGTACCAATTTGTATTTTATAATAAAATACCCATGAATTCCAATAAAATGTTTCGAATTTTATCAAATTAACGAAGATTCTAGATTCCGTCCCAACTAGACGGATACGATACAAACAGATATGGTACAAACCTCCTTTGTTATTAATTATTTATCACCACAAAGCAACTGACCAATGACAATGATGGCCAAATTGCAAAAACAATCATCTGGTTATTTACTTGCAAAACTCAAAACAAAACATGAACCATCGTTCAATAATCAATATTAGAGTCCATGTGTTTGTGTTTCAATTTGGTATGTTTGTTTTGGGGTGGGTGTTTCCAGATTTCCAGATCCGAATGTGTCTTTTGTGTGGCATTGTCATTGGTTGTTTATGCTTATGCTGTTGGTGGTTTTGGTATGTTCATATGCTAGACAAGATACTATTTTGGTTTTGGTGCATTAAATCAGAGTTTATGCTCAAGGAGATATTTTTTCTCATGCAGAATAAAACCAGGTGCAGGGGGGTGTTGTGTGAGTTGTGGTTGCAAGTTTTCGAGAAGGTGCTGATCAATCAAAGTTGGTAGTTTTAGATTTGTATATAATATATAGGAGGAGTCTGTAATAATATTATTAGCTATGATAACTATTTTTAATATTGAAAGCAGCAGCTCAAGCTTCTATTCTAACAACCTTTAATTCTTTTTTAGTTTAAAAAGTTGGTAGCACAAACCTTTTCTCTCTAGAAAACGGGTGAAAACAGTTTTGTGGTTTTTTTTTGTTTTCTTGGCGGACGGACACACACACAAACCTTTCACACAACCTCTTGTGAGTGAGCTGTTTTTTAAAGGAGTTCAAACTTCTTCGAAGTTTGGACATGAAATAATGAACTGTGTTTAGAGTTCAAGCCAAAGCGCCTCTGCTACAATTTAGCACCGTGGCACAATTCTCACACAAGTAGTTACGAATGCAAATTACTTATACACTTAGCTGATCCTTTTATTAAGCACACTATAGTAGTACCAAGAATGTGTTCTTTAATGTGTATTTTTTTACTATTAAATTCATTCACATATGGAAGGTCACACTGTATGCATTCATACTTCTTTTGCATGTGAATTTGGCAAGATGAAAGAACCCGCACAATAATGACGACTACTAAAATAATAATAAATAATAGGGACAAAGCCTTCATGCTGATGCTGTCCTACAGCAGAATATCTAGATACTACCAACCTCTGATATGCTACCTATGCCAAGAGGTGCCTTGTTTCAATTATTTTAAGCATGTGTATAAAAAGTTAAACAAAAATTGTTACGACGCAACAACAGTTGTGAGTTTGCTCTATAGACAAATGTTTGTTGCACTAATAAACTAAAGAATGATGCCTTGTTCAGCACACAAAAATTAGCAAGAAATGGTAATTGAAATTTTTGATTTAACTGATGAACATTTCATGAGTGTAACTAAAGTAGAGTGATAATGATGACTTGAAATGTCATAAGTAGTCATCTTTAGATAGCTGAGTTAAACTAACAACATGGCGCAAAGATTAAGAGCGAAACTCGGTTTTTGAGAAACACCCATACTAGCATGTCCAGGAACAACAAGAGCGTCAAGATGAGCTTTCTCATTCTCTGCCACAAGTTTCCAAATTCATTGTTCAATATAATATTTTCTCCAACAGCAAATCAATAACTAACTTAAGGAGAAGGGACAGCATTGATACATTTGAAAAGATCCAATGTCAAGGAAGCACCTCCAATGAGACCTCCATCAATATCAGTCTGGGAGAGAAGACCAGCGGCGTTGGCTCCCTTCATACTTCCACCATATTGGATTTGAACGGCGGCGGCCACATCGGCTCCGACATTATCAGCCATCCATTGACGGATGTTGGCGTGGGTCTCTTGGGCCATTTCAGGGGTGGCTGTGAGGCCGGTTCCAATTGCCCAGACGGGTTCGTAGGCAACTAGAGATTTAAGGATGGAAATGAAGTAATCGTGAGAGAGACCGTGACAATTGATACAAAACATGCAAAGTATAATGGAGAATGCCACTATCTACCACAACAAAGACAAGAAATTGTCACTCACTGGAAACATTCGCCCAATCTTCCTTGCTAAGAATATCAGCCACAGGTTTAAGTTGCTCAGCACAAACATCCATGGTAGTTCCAGCCTCGCGCTCCTCCTTCTTCTCTCCAATACAGAGCATAACCTTCAAACCCTCCTCCAAGGCCTTCTTGGTCTTGGCAGCCACAAGAGCACTGTCCTCGCCAGCCATGCCAAATCCTTCCCTGCGCTCCGAATGTCCAAGAATCACCCACGTAACTCCCATATCCTTCAACTGACTCGCGGCAATCTCTCCAGTGTAAGCTCCCATACCGGTAAGACTGCAGTCTTGTGCGGCAATTTCGATATCGTCACGGAGGCTCATGAGGCAGATGGGGATGTGGATTGCTGGGCATCCGACGACGACGGAACAGTTGGCGGGGATGGGTCCAGCGCCATTGAAATCGGCAATGAGCTTTTCGAGGGAAGCGACGGTTCCGTTGGATTTCCAGTTGCCGCCGATGAGGTACTTGCGTTGGCCTTCGGTGGCTTCGGCGCCGGAGGAGGATCCGGCGGGTCTGTTGCAGCTTTCGGCGAAGGTCATTTTGTTGATGGGTATTGTTCGTATGATGGGGGAGTTGATGATAATTAGTTATAAAAATTATGACCATTGTGTTGTTCTTCAGGTGGCACAGCACGAAGCATGATTTTGGGGGGAATGCAAAATTTTAGGAAGAAAAAAAGGATTCGTTCGTAGATTCGTAATGGTAGTACTACTACACATCATGGATTCGCGTACGTGCGTGTCCGTCCGGATGGAGGAAGTACGCATGTTATTAGTTCCTCTGTTCTAAGACACGTTGCCAAAAGATATCCCAAAGATATCGAAAAATAATACTGCATTTTTCAAATCTATTGACTCTTTTGGTTGAAATCTGATATTTTCCTGCTACTGAATTTTAGAATATTGTATTTTTTAACAGAAGTGAATCAATATTTGCAGTATGTAATAATGCAATAATGGCGGCAATTTATTATTCGTGCGAGGGTGGATTTGCGATGTTGTCGTGATCTGCGGCCTTCTGCCACATGCAGTCGGGACATCATCATCAACGTCGACAACGACACTGTCAACAACAGCGACAACGACAACGACAACATCATCACAAAAACATTCTGGACAAATAATGACCAACCATGACATTATTTCCGCCGATAGTAGGTATCTTAGGGCTGTACACTGCCGAACCTGAAGCATGAACTGAAAGCGAAGACAATTATATGAACCATTCAGTTGCACGACTTTGGAAATCGAACTTTACGTTGGCAAAAATGACATATCAAATGCCTCTAGTACCCGTCGCAAACACTCCTCCCCAGCATTCTTCCCAGACCACTTGCAATTCCAAAACTATGACTTAGATTACGTTACCAGGATTGTACACTGTCGAACCTACCTTGGTAATTTCATGTTCCCTAAAACTTGTCTTTAAAGGACAAAGGGCCAAGCTTACCGACTGATTTGAAGTTGTTCGCAAGCTCGCTACCATAGCGTAAATCTGATCACAATCAATGCATTTTTCCGGGCCTCTTGAAAGTTCATCCACCAATATCTTCCTCATCGACTCCGAGGCAACGTTGGATGTCAATTTGGATTTAAGATTTACACAGCGAGCAAGAATCTAACAGAAATAACCAGACTGATAAATATTGCAGATTGCGCCGAGGAAACAGAAAGCATACTAAAGATGACGTGACAAATGTTATCACCAAAAGGAACTTTTGCAAATCTACTCTCAATTTTTCGAACAAATACAACCAAATATCAAATGAAGCAATACACGAGAAATAATTCAGCTTGTGTAGACGTGGCGGCAGATGGGTCAGATTTCAATGGTGGGCAGGAATGAAATGCAATCAATCTTCATACTCTCCTCTAATCATCAATGAATCAGAAACAATGCTGTAGTCATCATAATCAATAAGAGTAATGGATAAAGCAAAAATTGTGGTGGATCCAGAAATTTTGTTCAGAGCAAAGATGAAAGAAAATGATGTGTCCGCAACTACAGACAATTTTCTAGAGCAAGCGCATTAACACATTAACATAGAAACATGCAACTGTGCATCCTTCTTCGAAAGCTTTACCTGATCCTCCAAAACATTGTTGCTGTAGAAAAAAATATTTTTTAAGCAATTTAATAATTATCTTTCTTTTTTAAAAATTAAACTAAGAAATTCAATTGTTGAAATAAAATTACAAGATGGCGATGCCAACTAAAATCAAGACAGAGTCAAATCAATATTCCAGGCAAAGATGTTGATATAATCTAAATAGCCTGATTCATGGTCCAATGAAAACATGTGAGATAAATAATTGCAACTAAAATCAAGTCAAATCAAATCCATGATTTGCAGGTAGCTTCATTTTTTGGGTGGGTCTCAACTTGTGGCAATATGATGTTGATGACACCAATTCCCACCCCAAAGTAGCCTTCCTTTTGTAGTTTAACAAAGACGAGAGACAAATCACTTGCTTGATCATAGTAAGTGGATCAACACATATACACAAGATAATTATAACTAGGTGTGCATATTGAGGGATATTAATAATAGATATAGTGAGAGTGAGACTACAGTATTTATAGGATTATATACATAATACTAATATCGTCCCGCACTTGTATGTGTAGGTGCAAAAACACAGATGTAAGTGAAAAAACAAGATCTAGTATACTAGGAGAGAATCCAAAATAGTAGTGAAAACAGAAGGAGTTTTAAGAAAAGGATATGTTGTGGGTGGTGGTGGTGCTCCAAAAGCAAAAGTAAACTGAAAGTGCCGGAAGTTTATTCATAATCAACAATCAACCAAAAGACCTAATTATCATATCTAAGACAGTTAGACCTAAAGTGGTAGCAGAAACTTCTGGCCGTCGTCCGTTGACGGACGAAAAATCG
>JALLAR010001275.1:0-10244 GCA_036939335.1 Conticribra guillardii
AATAGTAATAGTAATAGTAATAGTAATAGTAATAGTAATAGTAATAGTAATAATAGTAAACTATTCTAAACTATCTACCAGTATGTGGTGCTGCACATGAAACGTGCACCCTCCATTATGTAAATTCCATCCAAGCAGCACAATCACAAACACAAAGCTATTGTGTACTCAAAAAAAAATTGAAAATTGAATGAACAAGATTGCCATTAAATGTGGATTAGAGTGTGAATGATATTAGTCAGTTGAATTGAACAATAACTCAAGAAAATGAACTTTTTCTGTCACAAAAAACTTTCATCAAACCTGTTCTGTGGTGAAATGAGTTTGTTAGGAAACATGAAACATTATCTGACATGCTCAGAATGGGTTAGTGTTGTTGCTGACACATCAGCATCAGCTCCAGCTCTGGTATATTGAAAAACCTATCTATAAAATTTCTATGTTGGTCCATTTCAACTTTGTTATATAAAAGCAGATCTGAACTCAGCTCAAAGGTTGAATGTCTTGGTGATGCTTCAATATCTGTAGCCTTGGTGACAGTTGGAGAGAAGCGGTATTGGTGCTAGTGCTAGGCTGACCCTGCAGCTAGCCAAATGTTTAAACAGCTTGGTGAAGTGTGAAGCTTAATTTCTCTACGTCAGCAAAGTTTGCGATGATGTGGCTGACTGCATGAGACCTGAGAATTATGTGCGTTTCGAATGTGGTAAGATTTTGTCACAGCAAAATCAAGATAGAGTTAGGGCAGATGGCAGAGATCAGATATCAGAGATCAAAGCAAGCATTTCATCTAGATGAAAATTAAATTTCTAATCCATCATCACAACAACATGAGGTGAACAAATCAACTCAACACGTGTCCAATAAGATGTGCACAACTTTTACAGAAAATAATGGCCTCCTTGATCCTCATTTCCTACACCAAAGTTGTTGTTTTTTGGTTTAAACCGTATTTTTTCCATATGATTTTTCTCTCTCTGCCTCAAAAATCTTTGTAACAGAAAATATCACTGGGGTTCTCATGTCTCGTTGCCAACATACAAGAGAAGTATGGTTGGAGGGAGTTAGCAGTCAGCAAGTCAAATGATTGATGAGTGTATCATTGCTCATTGGATTCACTTGGCGTTGATTACTCTAAAATCATTTGTAAATCATCTAGCACATAATGAAAGTAGAAGCAATTGAATACACACACCTGTCCCCCAGCAACCAACAATTCATATTATGCTGATGTGCTTAGTCCGGAATGTTCCAGACATGTCCTATTCCCTGGATTTGGGCATGGACAATGGCTTAGTTTGGAATGTCCTCCCGGACTTGTCCCCGATATGTCCTATTCCTATTCCCTGGATTTGGGATTGGATGGGACTTTTTTGGGAACACGGGTAGCAACTGGCCTGATGATGAGTCCCATGTCCTGGGTGTGTCCTTGTTTCTGAGTGTGGTGCCTGACCACCAACCATCATCATATTGTCTAGCAAAATTTGTGTGACAAAATAAATTATTTTCCTTTCAAAGTTTTTTATTAAAACCTGCTTTAGCTTTAGTACTGATTTATAATCATGGTTTGTGTATCCACTGGAGCAAAATGTATGGTTTAAGTCACACATAATTATGCATGTCCTCTTGTGTCCTCAACTTGTCAACCTGCCCCCATCCTGTGTTCTCTGATGAGCCCTAGGACAACAGAAGTTGTCATGGGCATGTCCTGGACTTGTTGTCCCGGACTTGTCCCGGTGCTTGTCCTTTTTGCAGATTTTTGGACACATGACACAGGGTTATTCCCAACTAAGCTTATGTACAAGTAATGCATTACTTGTGGGAGGTATACAAATCAAACAGTGTCACTATAGACACTGTATCTTGGCTTCTACCAGGGCATTTCCCTTGCTTCAAAGTGTGTTTTTCATTGGTCCAATCTGTCTTCTGAGATTCTGCAGCCTCAAATGAGCCATTTATGGCTCAGAATGAAGTCTGCACGCATGCTAAAAAGAGTTCATTTCTGCCTTTTTGACAATATCTCCCACTACAAGTGAAATATAGCAAACATACTGAGTCTGAAAGCAATTATCAATACAATTTTATTCCGTGAATATGTGGAAGGGGAAATATGTTACTTTACTACATACATATTGTAGGAATATTATACAAGTGATGGGGATGACTATATGAACAGGACCGCTTTTTCAAAGTGATCCTGCTTCTAAATTCCTACATTGACAAACAGGTACTTTTTTCTATGCTATGGCACATACCTCCCACAACTGAACAAACCTTTCACAAGTAATTTATCACTTGTACTTGGTTAATATAATGCTCCAAAGGCAAAATCAAAATACAGATGCAGCTCTTTTGAAAAGTTGGGATCCATTCCGTTCCATAAGGTTTCATGGAACTTGGATTCAGTATGCTGTCGTGGAATGGAACCAATGGAACTGGGTGGAACCTGGGGGTCACTACATGGTAAATGGGTGATGATGGACAGGCAATGGTCATTCAGATGATTGGGATGAAGAATTTGTGCCTGACTCAGCCTCTTGAGCTTTGCTTGTTTCTACCTCTTGAACAGCCTCAACCAGTCTGGCTTGTTTGGATTCTAACTCGATTCCCGGCAACTCGGAAGTGAGTTCTGGGTGTGATATCTCTGTGTCTTTTACCAACCCTTCATTGTCTTCTAACTTATCATTGTCCCAGTCAAATTTCTCTTTGTTTCCATTGAGGAATTTTTTTTTGACCATAGAGCTCATGCTTTGGTTTTGCTCCCCATTGATTTGTTTTCTCAATTATGCTGTCTGGCAATGGCATGGCAGCTACCTTTTTACACTTCAGTACTTTGCCCATCATAAGGCAAAACACTTTCTGTGACCCTTGGATGTTTTCTGATGGGCCCAACAATATTCCCAGTCTTGTTCTTGTACGTGGCTTCATGGTATTGGTTATATGCCTGGTGCTCATGAGCTTCTAAATATTAAATATTATCTTAGTAAATTACCTATTGGTAGACATAACTTTTGTCTTTCAATATCCACCATCGAAAGCAGAGCAACAGCATGAAGCCATAAGAAGAAACCTTCATCCAAATATTGGGGATTTGATCACAGCAGGGTCAACAATACAAATCCTACATCTGATGGCAACATTGTCTATATTTTATACTACCTTCAGTATCAACCATTGGCACAATACCAACAGTCCGGACGGTAGACGGGGGAGTGGTGGTGGCAATGGAGGCAGCTTGGTAATGGCGGTGGTGATGGTGATGTGTTGCTGCACCAAGAGCCACCTCCATGGAATTGGAAGCAATCCAATATAGGTATAGGCAACTGGCTGCTGTACCAGACCCCAACTCTTCAGAATCCCCCTCCAGCAGCATCCTATCATGTGGTAGAAGATTGTCTGGGTGTGTCCATAGTAAGCAGCGAACCCGAGACATAATCACTTCATGTTCAGCTGTCGCGTGATCATCCAGTTTTTCAAGATGCACATGGGCGATACGATAGATCCATTGTTTGTGGGTTATTCCGAGAAGAAGGCATTCACTAACCTTAGCAGCCCAGGAATTGGCGGAGCGACATGACCGATCCTGCTGTAGGTGGATGCGGTGTTCCTCCACCAGCAGCGATGGGATGCGTCCTTCCATAAAATTATCCCACCCAAGTTTGTCTTGATATTGTGCAAGAAGGGTGTATTGGTATTGAGAAGGTAAGAAGGTAAGAAGGTAAGGCAGTTAGTCATTGTAACGTTGCCACAGCCAAGAAGGTACCGTTCAATGATTGTGACCAGTTCAGGGTCAGTGTGTTGTTGTGTGAGCCAGTCAGTGAGGTCCGTAATGGAGTGATGGAACATATCTGTGCAACCTTGATCTCTGCAGCAATTTATATGCATTGTGGATTCATTGTCATCACCACATGTGGGGCATTTGGTAGAGTGACCATACACAAAGTGTGATAGCTGCAAGTTGGAACCACAAAAGTGAGACATGCTGTGCTTCGTAATCCAATGTCAAAACATAATAGGAAAACCATGCATTGCCCGTTTGACACCTTTCCAATTTCCAATATATAAGTGCAAAATGATCTTTGTGCACTATTTTCCGGCTGTGGAATAAGTCCCAAGCTGTGCGACATCCCCACCAATGGCAGATTTCTGCCTTGGGGGAGCGAGTGACCTTCTTTCTCCCGGCAGTTGTTGTAATACTTTCAAAGGAAAAAATATATATGTATTTATCTGATTGCACAGCCGCCATTAATGCAGCCTTCGCAAGTTTGTTGATGTGCATGTTCTTTCGCTGTTCCAGAGTAAGTTGGTCCTCTTGTAAGAGATGATAGATGATCCAGGTGACCTTTCACATGTTTGTAGGATGTTGTCATTGTAGGTGGCAGCTCTCGCATAAGGTTGAAGAGCAGAGTGAGCACATCTGTTTGTGATTGTTTTTCCACAAGATACCGAAAGGGGTCTGCACATTGTAGGACAACACCCATATTATCGCAGTATGCTGTAAGGTGTCAGAATGGGAGATGTTTAAGAGTGGTTGCAGCTTTAATAACAAGCATTGCACCAAGTGCACCCAAAAGCTTGCCACGGTAATTGCCGTCAGCATCCAATTTTTTGATGATTGTATCGGTAGCATGCCAATTTGAATGAGTGCACAGAATAGTGAAAGCCGCAGAGCAGATCTGTGGATGGACGTGTGGCGTGTGGCATATGATACATAGGAGCCATCATGGAAATGGAAGATAATAATGGAGCTGCAGAGAAGGCCATGCTTACTCGAAGAGCCATCACCATCATACATAAAGTGATCCCAGAGAGATTGGTTGTCCCACAAACCCAGAACAGACGCAATATCCTGAGGGGGGGGTGATTGGATGGGGGATGAGAGTGGAGGAGTGGAGGGAGAGGGACATTGGATCAATAATGGGGATGCTGGCCAGACGATTGATGTTGACTAGTGACCCAATGACTGAGTGAGACCAGCAAAATGGAGTACATCCTTGTGTGGTACAGCAAATGGTGTCACGAGCATGAACATCATCGTAATCTGATGCCCTGGACAGAGTGGGGGAAGTAGAGAAGTGGTGCCTGTTGTTCACAGTGCCAATAACGCCCTGCCAAACCTGAAGATCATGTTGGGTAGGCCATTCCCGGGGAAAGGTTTTTGCACTGACACCTTCATCTGGGTTGAGCATTGCTGGGTCAATTGTTCTCCCATCGCACAACACAGGATTGCATAAAAACGTTCTTGTAGTGTTGGACCTGGTTGAGTGTGTTCAGATACTCCTTTCCAAAGACATCCATGTTGACAAACACATCCATGAGTTCCGCATTGTTGACCCAACCATTAGGAAACTCATGAATCTTTTCCACTTCCAGTTTGACCTTAAAGTGCCAGCAGAGAATCCAGCCATGTTGAAACCATGAGAGGACTGCAAGATGACCACACTTGTCATAATTCCGGGTAAAGTTCTCCCGCGAGAAACTCGAATCCATTTGGAAGGTTTCAAAAGCCATTTGCATGAATTTTCCCGTGAGATTGGGTGAGTTCCAGTGCCACATCATGAAACTTATTTTCTTCCCCAAGCTCTCCACATTCAGCCCAAAACAGCCTAGACCTTGAAACATTTCAGATAATGTGCAAAATTCTCTCTTCATATGTGTTGATTCACTCCCAACTTACTACTAAGGCATTGAAAAAGCACTTTATGCCAGGCCTTACCCAGCACTTTTATATCAGCGGTGAGTGAAACAAGACCCCAACAGACTGACAGGTGCAATTGAGCATTGAAACATACCCAGCCATCCAGAGGATGCATTTTACTTGTTTTGAGACAGGCAACCCAGCATTGGCTTTGTCCACCATTAAATCAAGATGTCCATTAGCAGTACTACCTGCTGGACATCCCACAACCCCCAGAGTTTTCTTTCCCTCTGTGACCTCCAAGATCAGAATCGCGACATTTGGACCGTCTGGCTGTGGAATGGTAAGTCCAGATGGAGGGAGTTCACTGACTTTTTTCATAACCACTTTGCCATTGGAGAACTTGAAATCCATGACAAAAGCAAAGCTTGTGTCAGGTTTCAAGGTGCCACTGGTTGCTTGGACCAATTTTCCCCAGTAGTTGATAGCCTGTTGAACCTCCACAATAAATTCCTCACTGGTAACATGGGGTGAGCAAGCGCGATGCAGAAGATCCAAGTCATCAATGTAAAGAATAGCTAATATGAGAAGGAAGGTAACAGACCATGCGGCATGGATTTTGGATTTTTGCGCCATGTCCAAGCTTATTGTATGCATTGTTGATCATAAGGGTCGATACAGCAGTAAATCCAGGTGGTGTCGCACCTTAACACTCACAACGCCATCAGGGCAAAACCCTGATGGTGCCATTTGTGACATTCCTTGGAGTGCAATCTTAGTAATGTGGGATGTCCCCACTAAAATCTGCATAGGACTCATAAGCATGTACTTAAAATGTTCAGTTATCACACTGCAGCTACAGCTACAGCTACAGCATGACCTTGTCATACCACAAGCACAAGACAACTTATCCCATACAATATAATTATTCACATGTCTCATGTCACAATCATATGTCTCATGATCATGATCATAAATGTTGTGATTGTTAGTATTGTCTTCTTGTTTATGTTTATTTTATTGCCATCATAGTATGTGTCATTATATACTCACAATAAAAAGGTGCTAATTGCACACATTATTCATTAGAAGCAAAATCACATTTCTTTTGGATTGATTTTTGATTTTTGAGGGTACTCAAAAAGTATTGTTCATTATTATTCTTTATTCTTTCATTGACATTGGCATTGAATAAAGCATGTATCTTTGTTGTTAGACATGATGCTGTGAAATCAACTTGCTGGACAACTTGTAAACACACACCAATAAATCTAATTTCAATTTCAGTGGCCACAAATGGCTTATTTAAGGCTACACAGTGAATCTTCTTGGAAGGCAAGCAGCATAGAGTGATTATTCAAGCTTCATGCAAGGTATGGCAAAATAGGATTGTATCAAGATGATAATGGCATGATCATGATGTGAAAATGGAACATGCATAGGTACTTTTTTGCTAAAAATGATTTGCGCAAGTCATCAACCCAAATGAAAACAAAAAAATGGGGCTGCAGTCACCCACCACCCAAGACCAGGATATCCACCCCTGCACAACAATATATCCATACTACCACCTGTCACCTGCCAATGACCCAATCAAGAACAGCATGTGGGAGGCATCTTCTTCTTATGAGAAACATGTCAATGTCAGTCAAGTTAAACATTTTTTTAAATGTGGCAAAAGTCATGATTGCAGCCCTTGAGTCAGCCAATGATTTCCACTTATGCATGAAAGTAACACAGTAAGAAATATTATGTGCTGGGTTCTTTCACTGAATCACAAACAACAACATGATGTATTTTTTATGACCAAAGTGCTATTGTGTTGCCATCATCATCATCAGCACATCACCATCACAAGAAGTAGTGGTACTAGTAGCAGAATGTGATCTTGCCAACCAGGATTAGACTGTCAATGCTGATGCTACAGATGATGCTAGTGCTGTGAAATAATGTTTTTAATTGATAGTAATCCCACAAGGGGCCTCTGATATCTACCATTTATGTTTGGTGGCACCCGTGGCTTTCCTTACCCAGTAACTTGGTTGAGCACGGTCGAGTAATAGATATAAACTATATACAGCCTGTATATGTTCATTTGTCCCAGACACAAAGGAGAAAGGTTTGTTTCTGCTCTACTTCCAGAAGAACAGGTTATGAGTCAATTTTGACAGTCATAGTTTTTCTGTTTGTTGCATTTTTTAGTGGTTTTCGATGTTTTTAAAGCTTGTATAGTAATATTTTTTATTTGCGTCAAACAACGAGCACTTGCTCTGGCAATAATAATGCAATGCTTATTATCCTCACCCGTTGATTGTTGAGTGTTATTATTTTTATTTGAGTCAAACCACGAGAATATGCAGTCATCTCCAACAAGAAGCATGCACTGTTTGGCTGATTGAATGTCATATTTTTGTAATGAATTGATGCTTTTTTGTCTGTTGCGCCCTCGTGTAATTTTATGAACTTCATGAAATATTGTATTTTTTCACATTGGTTGTTTCCAATTTTGTGTGCTCTTCCCAGTTATGCTCAATCCATGTCAAAATAATAGGTTGGTTGTCGTGTTGTATTAGGGTTTGATTGCTGTTGTGGTGGTGGATACAGATGCATTATTTTTCTTGTTGATTGTTGTGTCGCTGGCAGCTTGTGCATTTTTAAGTGTTCAATGTTATTGTGGTGGTGGTACTGGCAGCTGTCCATGGGAAGGGGGAAGGAGCAGTAGTGATTGAATGCAAACAACACATTCACATTCTTTCCCTAGTTGTTGTTGATTGTTATGTTGCTGGTGGCTGTTTTATTTTAATTGTTTATTGTTGTTGTTGTGGTGCTGGCGGCTGGCCATAAAACGTGAGCGACCGGCTCTGTCCCACCCGCGGAAGTAGTTCTACTTTTTTATTGACGCATGGGGGATTGGGCGATGCCACAGGGGGTGTGGGGGATATTGGAAGCAATTTTGCATCGATGGTGCTGGTGTAATCAGTGACGCCATTGTTGACAAGCGCAAGGACAAACCGGTGGCACATCCGGTTGGGGAATTCGGTGACTTCATGATGGTTTTGTTTTTGTGCAAATAAATTGGAGCATGTCAGATTTTTTCATCATCTGACATCAATTACTTTTATTTTTGGAATAGGTGGTAGAATGTGTATGTACAAAAAAGCCATACTGAATCACATAGGATTAAGTACTACTTTACATCATACTAACAAAAATATATGCCCTTGGTATACGTTCATGGAGTAGTAGAAGACGCTCTAGAATACCTACTACTGAATCACATAGGATTAAGTACTACTTTATATCATACTAACAAAAATAAGACTGGCACCCCTAAAAGGTATGCGATGGCATGAACCCTAACCCTAAGATTTTTTTGGACAGACGATCATTTGAAATGCCGTCAGTACATAGGAATAGTAACAAATATCCAATTTAAAACTGGTTGCGAGACTTATTTTTCGTCCGATCTGACGTACAGATGAAATTCCATCGCGTACCTTTTAGGGGCACCAGTCTTAAATATATGCCCTCTGTTTACGTTCACGAAGTAGTAGAAGACTCTCTAGAGTACCTACTCTTTAATAATGTACTATTGCCTCAGTATCCTGATAAAACAGAACAATGTTGCAACCGTCACACTTTTTTAATGATAATTTATTTAGAAAGAGAAGTGTTTATACCATGTAGAAAAAAGATATTACTAGATATAAATATTTTTTACAGGTAATCATCTACTATCCATAATTAGTTTTTAAAATATTTTTTTTGTATTGTGTTATAAAGACAATACCTCATTAACATGATAAATCTTGCAAACTTCACACTTTTTGTAATGAAATCGTATTTAGCAAGAAAAGTATTTAAACCCTATAGAAAATAATTGATATTACTATGAAGTGATTTACAGGTAATCAAACACTCTCCATATTAAGTTTAAAAAAATTATTTCGTATGTATTATTAAAATAATACTTTTACTGCATTATTTAAGGAACATCCATACTTATTTGGTAGCTAAATGTGGGTACAAACGTATTATCTGATATTTTTTTATTTGGCATGTATTTTAATTGATTCAAACAGTTTTTTCATTGAAATTATTCTTTAACTGCGTAGCAGCATGTATTGACTTTTTTAGTGACAGAGTAACACTGGCGAACACAAATATCCCTAACACTAACTAACTCAGGCCACTCATGGAATAACCAAGCGGGATCAATACTATTGGTTAATTAAAACCAGTAATAGTAAACTACATACCACTGATTTTGCATTTTCAAGGACATTGAAAATATCCCCTTTTGTTAGTAGTCTGTGTTAGAGTAGTAGTACTAGTAAATCTGAAACATACATCACACATGTAAAATGCATTCCTAGCTGTTTTTTTTACCTTGAAACACTCTAACCTCTAACTTAAAATCAAAAAATCATTATTTCTTAATGTTTGTGGATTGGAATGCAAGCTGAAAACACTAACACTAGCAATATTGTTATTTAGAAAATGATAACAAACAAGTGAATACCAACCTATTTTTTTGTAAGGTTGTTGTTGTTGGTTGTTGCTGTTGTTGTTGTTGTTGTTGTTGTTGTTGTTGTTGTTGTTGTTGTTG
>JALLAR010001276.1:0-10242 GCA_036939335.1 Conticribra guillardii
CATTGTGGATGATGGCCTGTGGTGGATCCGGAAATCCCATGGTCAATCGGCCGGCTGAGCAATAGTACTCGCACGGCCAAAAAAAAGATCCTACGTACACACGTACTGATTCCCTACGGAATTTGTTACATCATGCAGTCTTCTATTATTAAATGGGTACACAGTTGCATTTTCCCCAAAAATCTTTTTTGGTAGTCCTGAGAAAAATCACTGTTGTCCCAGGATTCTTAGGACATCTAAATTTTTGGGACAGGACTGAAAACTTTTATTTTCACTCGCGTTTCTGACTCATCCCCACATTAAACTTCCTCCACAATGATAAACAAAATAAATGTATCATACTACTATCGGTCCTACGGGGCTAGGTAACTGGGTAAACAGTGCACATAGTAGCGGGTGGTTCACAAATAGCTAGAAGAATGCGAATCTTAAGGCAGGATTATAGCCAGAGGAACTAATACAGAAAAATTGTTGGGTTCAATTGGGGTGAAATGTTTTCCAATTTACCAAAGGGGCCCACTATTATCTGCTTGCTTTGATTACGTCAAAAGTCACAGGATGGCAAGCTGTGATCTGAATCAAGACTGAATATACATTGAAAAATACTGAAAACAAAAAAAAATTCTCTCTGGCGAGATTTTTTTTGTTTTCTAATAATGGTATTCTGTCTAAACATTATTTCGTATCATCAATCTATTACTTTTGATGTCATCGCAAAAAATGACTTGTGCCATCTGCATATCAAAGTGCTTCTTATGAAAAAATGAAATATCATACCAGCAAACGCACATCTCTTTGAGTTACTTTGGGTTAGCACGTTGCCGGGAATATCTGGAAATTTTATTGAGCCAAAAGCTAAGGTGATGTCTCCATGGATTCTTTTTCTGTAGGGGATGTATTGTCTGCTTCTGTTTCTTCGCCATTGTCCATTCCATACATATCATCACCATCAAGCTCATTGTACATGAATTCCTTGTTATATTCCATGAGATATTGTGTACTTCGCTTCACGTCAACAAATAGCCTATACACTTTTTTGATATCTTCGATTTCCACCTCGGCACTCTTCCTCTTCTCTGCTGAAAGAGATGATGTAATAATCATTTGCATTGCATATCGCAAACTCGTTTCGACACCAATCCGCGACAATAACTCAAGAGCGTCATCTGCCATTTCCACATCTTCTTCCTCACATCGGACTTTCAAAATTGTGCGAATTTCATCGTGGGTGTAGGGGTCTGTACTCACAATCATCAATCTATCCAATAAATCTAATGGGATTCCATGTGGACTTTTGTATTCGGTTCCACGAATTTTAGCAATGCCACGATTGGTGGCAATTACAAGAACAGGTGCCATGTCCGACTCCAATGCACGATTGAGGAAGGAAAAGCACTCCATATCCAGCATGTGCACCTCATCAATGAATAGAACACCAGGGATAATTTTTGCTCGTCCCTCCTCTTTCCATTCTGATACCTTGGCGTCGATTTGCTCTCGGACCTCACCCTTGATCTCACCAGTATCACCAGCAAACAAGGCGAGGAATCCCTGCTGACGAGAGTTGATGACATCAATTTCATGCAAGCTGACATTATGAACCACTTCCTTACGCTTTTGCAATTCTCCCTCCGGGCATTGAACAAATCGTGTCTGAGATCCCATGGCATCATAGTCACGACTGCGGCTAAACGATCTTCCCAATTTGGTGATTTTACCTGATGCCTTGTCAATGGTAATGACATCTCCTGCAGTAATCTTTTCTTTCGAAAGAGCATCAATCATTTTCGTTCCAAGATCATACACCGTCTCCATATCCGTAGTGCAAAGTGTCAATCTTCCTGTCTTTTCCATCCCTCCTTTGTTACTTTTACCCGAAGCAGCGCCCTTTTCACCCGACGCGAATGCAGTATCAATTTGAATTTCCACAACTTCTCCCTCCATCACTTCCGTTTCCTCCAATATTTGTACACCGATGGATTTGCGCAATGCTTGTGTCAATGCCTCGGTTTTGGACATTTCGAGACTAAATACTTCGGATCCACTCATGGTTGTGAAGGGTGTGTCTTCGCCGAGTTGTTGGGCGAGGCCCATGGCGATGGCGGTTTTACCGGTTCCGGGTTTTCCTGCAAGGAGGATGGCACGGCCTCCGATCTGTGTGTCATTTGATAAGTTGCAGTTAATAACAAAGATGGATTTAGTTAGAAGGGTGCATTTTTTGAGGGAATAATTTCATAAAAATGAATTCAAAAAATTTCAATCTGAGCGAGACATCATTCCATCAAACTTGAGAGAGTCGCAGAAACATCGATAACAAATCGAAATGACTCACCTTCCCCTCATTAATCATTTTATAAATCACACCAACCGCCTTCCGTGCCCCCGCCTGGCCTACCATACCTTGGCTACCACCCTTTCGCGGCTCGAGGGCATCGTCGAGACCCAATCCACGAATGTGGCTGTGGGCGCCGATGCGTTCGAGGCGGGTTAATTCGCGGACAGTGACGCCATTGGCCGAAGATTCTCCTGTGGACGAGAGTTTGATTCCTGCGGCTGACATTTTGTTCTTGTTGTTTTCGCCGATTGGTGGTTTTGTTATGAATGCAATGGAAGAGCTAATTGAATTTGGAATTGAAATAATGATTTTGAAAATAATGATTGGACGGGGCGACCGCCGACCCGCAAAAAAGATCCTGGATCTTCTCTTTTTTGCGTCACGCACGGCGTCACGGAAAATATGGAAAGTCACGGAAAATCACACAAATGTCACAACATCGCAAGTCGCGCGCGCGCAACTCAACCATTCTTCACTCTTCACACGAACAAAACCGAAAAATTCTCCTTGACATGGCACGTCGTCTCCGCTCAATCTGAAGCGCGAGAACAATACAACCCCCAAAGACCCTAAATAAGTATTCATCATCCCCTTCGATTGCACAGAGGACCACAACCGGGCCCCACACGCCCCCATTACTAAATAATAACCCAAAATGCCCCCGAGCTATGCAGGCGTCGTGACCGGGGTCAACAGCGGCATCGGAGGCGGAGGCCACCCTCTCCTAATGGAAGAACCGACCCAACTAGAACGAATCCGCGTGTGCTTGCGACTTCGCCCCGTGAATAAATTGGAAGAATCACGTAGGAGCAAGAATTGTTTGACGACTGGAAACAACAGTGGGGATTATTACGGTGGTGATGCTGGCGGCGGGGAGAAGGTTTTGGTGGATTCGCCTTTGGAGGGAGAGTTTGATTTTGAGTTTGATAAGGTGAGTTAGTCTTTGTGTTTCTTGCACCTGGCGCAAGAGGTTATACAACTCATGGCGAGGCTGGGGAGGTCTCATTGAGTTGGGTTGACAGCTTCATAGCTGGAAATTATTTATTGATGAACTTTGACTCACTGTTACCTGGAGCTAGGAGCATGGCTTATTGTGAATTTAATGGATTCATTTACAGCTGCCAGAACAAAGCTCCTGAATTCGCCCTAATGTTATGATATCTTAGCAGAGGAAAATGATTGCTATATTCTAAATTTTTTCTTCTTGTCCAAAACATCGTCCATTATGAATTTCAGGTGTTTCAACAAAATGCACCCCAATCATCAGTCTACCAACATGCAGCAGCCCCCCTAGCATCTGACGTTTTAGATGGGTTCAACTGTGCCCTCATCACCTACGGACAAACTGGAAGTGGGAAAACTCACACAATGATGGGAGCCAGCGATGCTACCACTGGTACAAAAACATCCAAATCAACATCCTCATCTCGCAACACCAAAGGAGAAGAAGCAAATCATGATGAAAAATCAGGAATGATACATTCTTTGACCAAAGATATATTTCGTCTCATGGCAGAATCTCCCCCTACGGTGGAATATATAGTCCGTTGTTCGTTTGTTGAAATTTATCTTGAGAAGGTTCTTGATTTGTTGAACCCTGTCAATCGATCCATACGTATTCTTGATGATGGAGATGATAACGCGATTGGCGAGGGCAGCGGTATGGGAAGCATGACGGGTGGGACTAGTGGCGAGGGAGTTAGAATGGAAGGTGCCAGTGAAGCATGCTGTTTTGATGCATCCGATGTGATTTCTCTTCTTGTTCGAGGAAATGCATGCCGGACAGTAAGCTCTACCAAGATGAATACTGATTCATCGCGATCACATGCCATTTTCGTAATAAAAATTGAGCAAAAAGACAACTTGACTGGGATTTCCAAAACGAGTCAATTGCAAATGATTGACATGGCAGGTAGTGAATTAGGAGGGAAGAATCAGGCAGTGGCAGGGACTGTAGGAACGGCGATACATCAAGAAGCGAGAATGATTAACAAATCTCTTTCGGCGCTCAATGCTGTGGTGAAAACTATTAATTCAAATCAGCAAGCAAGTAAAGGTGGGGATATCGGGGGGGGATTGCACGAAGTACCATATAATCATTCAAAGTTAACACGGCTCCTCCAGAATGCATTTGGTGGCAATTGTCGCACATCACTTATTCTTACTGCGTCACCTGCATCATACAATATATCTGAATCAATTAGAACAATGAAATTTGGGCACTACTGCCGGAATATAACGAACTCTGTGAAGGCAAGTGTTGAAATGTCCCCGGTGGATTACAGAAAGTTGTTAAATGACTCGCAGAAGAAGCAGGGCGATCTATTAAATCTTGTGAATGAGCTATCAGCTGAGTGCTTTCAATTAAAACAAGATGCCAAAAACGAGAAGTTTGTTGAAACTCATTACAATGGCCCACTTTGGGAAACAATTGAGGCAATTTTGGTCAACGGTGCATCTCCAGTAGTTAATAAGGTTGGGCGCTCTCGAGAAACCCCTGACGTTGCTGCACTTCGCGAAGAGTTATCGAAAACGAAAGCCGAGCTTGAAATCTCTAGAAAAACTCGTGAAAAAGTAGACAATCTCTTGATGGAACGCCAATCGGAGGTGGCTGTTTTGCGGACACAAAATGCCAATTATAGTTCAGAACAGAAAAAGAATTCGCAGGAGCTAGTTGTAGCCAAAAATGAAATCCGAAAATTGACACAACGAAAGCAGGAAGTAGAGCATAATTTACGAACAAGTCAATTTCGTGAATATGAAGCGACTGTGTTCCTTCGACAATTCAGACGTTTTTATCGCAGGCTGTTGCGGAACAAAGCGGCCCAGGGGACTGGAGGGACATCAGACGTTATCGAAAAAGTTCCAGGTGTGCCGGATTTGAATGACTTGATTGACGTAGATAGTCTCTTGCTAGAAAGTGGGTTAATTGAGGAATCTGAGTTGCACGATGACACTGCAACTGGAGCCTACCGCCCAAGTGCTCAAGCACTGGGCAGAAGTACAGATGCCGCAAATCAGGCATGGAGGGAGGCTGCGTCACAGGGCAAAGTTAATGAATTAGAAGAGCTGGATCGTTCTTCCCTAGAGAGTCGCAGGCGTCCTTCTTCTCGTGTTAGTGGAAACCGACATACTGACGATGATATCTCTACACTTGCTGAAGGTGGAGCAAGTGTATCGGCTGGTGGAGGAGCAGATGCAGGTGCTGGATCATCAGTAATGCATTATGGTCAAACCATCACAAACCGTCAACAATTTCTTGGTACACCGGCGGGACGGTTGACTACGATGCGTGAAAGAGAATTGGAAAGAGATCTTCTTCGAGCGACAGAGCGATGCATTGAGCTCCAAGTAGCTCTCAACGAGGAAAAAGCTAATGTTGATATTTTGACCAACCGAGCTGGAAATTTGAACAAGAAAAAATTTGCCCAGGAAACTATCCAATTAAAGCAGCAGCTTGATAAAAAGACTCATGATTTGCAGGCAATCATTTGGAAAATGAACGAACTTCATCTCATCAACAAAACATACAATGAAAAAATGTCAAATCGAGAGCAGCATGTGACTTACCTGGAAGAAAATCTTGTTGAGTTGCAGAGTTCAAACCGCAACATGATACTTGAGCGTCAAGAGGCGGAAGAAAAACTACGGGAAGAGTTGGAGAATTTGAAAGTGTTGGTAGATGCAATGACAATCCCGCTATGGCAATTTGGTGAGTGTGGAATCACAGGCAGAACACTGGCAAGTAGGATTAGACTACCTGTGCGCGGAGGCGAGCACGCAGAAGAAAATGAGCATGATGAGGATGAAAGTATGGAAAGCTTAGAAGAATCAGTTGTATCTGATGACGAAGAAGACGAGGATGAGGAGGAGGAGGAAGAAGAAGAGGAAGAGGAAACAGTGGAAGTACAAGCACCGGCACGAACCTCTGTTCCAACTCCAGTTCCTCCTCCAATTCAATCAGTGCAAATAATTGCGCAGAAAAATGTACCTATGCGAGATGCTGCGACTCAGACATTGATTTCTTCACAAGAAAAGGCAACTATGACAGATGCCTTTACTGCGCCTCAACCTCCTACTCGATCCTCCTTGAGAGATAACAATACCACTGCAACTGATGCAATGAGTGACCCCCGGTCATATGCTATGGCACTCAATGATAACAAACATTTGCCAACAAAGAAATTCCTAGGTGATGTTGACTCGGCGCTATCAAAAGATTTTGCTAGCAAAGCTGCAATAGAGGAAAATTGTATTTCATCCAAAGCATCGTTACATGCAAGTCCCACTGTTCAGGGAGATAATGGACCTCTCAGCAATGGCGAGGATGCTATGCATCCAGATGATTTATACCGTGGTGGGAAACCTGCCAGTAGTCAACCTCGTAGGTTTGTCCACAAATTTGGCCTCATGATTCGACCAGGTGTTTTGAAGGAATCTTCATCCAAATCCAAACCAGATTTATCATCACGAACAAGATAACAAAGTCCAAATGATAGAATATGTGTTGTTGTTTTCGGATGTTCCATGCGATTCATGGTGTGCGAGTTGGGTTTGAAACTATTTAGTGATAGTTTCAGATGCCATAAGTTAAATACAAAACTTTCTCTCAAAAGAGAATTATTAAGTGTGACATCATGAATGTTAATTAATGTCTGACATCAGCAACAATATTTTCTGAACAGGTCGGTGGGTATGGTATATCATTATTTTCATCAAGACTCCAAAAAAAATTACAAAATAATGCAGAGTGAACCAGTGAACTCAAGCACCCCTGGTTATTCAAGACCTCTCTCTAGAGGTACCCGCCCGCCAGTCAGCAGTGCAAGGGGTTGGGCGGGGGCGGGGGTTAGATCGTAGTAGTCTACCATTACATCATTACAACATACAGTACTCCCATCTATTTACATGCATCGAGCATGCAGATACAACATCAAAGTATTATTATTAATTACTCTCTCTAGAGAGGTGTTAACTCTCTAACTACCTACTTTTACAACCTACAACAATGTAGTTGTATCGTATGATGTAGTAGGGGTCAAAAGTCAAAAGTATCTTTTGGAAGTAGATAATCTTTTCTCTCTCTCTAACTCATCAGAGAGAGCGAGAGAGAGAGCCTTTGGATTTTTATTATTTGTTGCTCGCTTCCGGATTCCGGAATGGGAATGAAATGGGCCTTTGATTGCCTCTGTACGTCGGTCTTTGGTCTTTGGAGATAGATGAAGATGGAAATAATCTCATTCTGTGGATTGTGGCATTGCGCACATCTTTGTCATAATTTTTGTAGACCCTCGAAAGATCGATAACCTCTCTTCAATAAAATCAACCGGTTTCGTCGAAAGAAATTTTCCGGAGTTTAAGAACCATGGGCTGCGCAGCATCAAAAGAACCCTTCATAAAATCCATTGAATGCGGTACCGAGTCCGAATTCAAAGAACGCTTTGAAGAACAAAATACTCTCGGGGAAGGAGAATTTGGCGTCGTCAAATTAATCTCGGATAAGAATAATCCAGCCTCCGATCCATTCGCCGTCAAAATTCTTAACAAGGGTTTTGTATTCAAGGACAACACTCTCTATACACCAATGAAGCCTGAAGTGTTGGCAATGGAAATTGATATTCTTCGTGAATTGGATGGGAAAAAGTACAATCTCGTTTTGGACTCGGTGTATGAATCGTCTTCCAAAGTCTATGTTGTCACTGAGATTTGTTCGGGTGGAGAATTGCTAGAGTACACTGCCAAGAATATGGCCGATGGACTACGTACGGAAGATGTGAGTAGGATTGCGTATCAGTTACTCAGCGCTGTTGATCATTGCGCTCGGCATAATGTTGTCCATCGGGATATCAAGGTGAGCAAAGATTTTTTCAGTAGGTAAAATCTATGGCTTTTGCGAATCGTGTAATTCTCATTTCATGCAAAAAATATTGTGCAATGTTTAGCCCGAGAACATTATGTTCAAAGCTAATACCAAAACAAGTGAATTGCGGTTAATCGACTTCGGATGTGCGACCATGGATGAAACCGTGGACGTAGAACACATAACATTTGCAGGTACACCTTTCTACATCAGTCCTGAAATGTTTCAAAAAAAATACACAACAAAGACTGACGTTTTCTCCGTGGGGGTTGCTCTCTACGTTCTTGTCGGAGGTTATCCTGCCGCAGATCTGCAGACCGCATTTAATCTTCTTCAGAAATCTAAGCGCGATTTGAAGACACTGCCCGGTATGCCAGACAATATGCCAGAGACTTACTATGAAATGCTTGATAAAATGTTGACCTATCGTTACAAGGGGCGTAAAAGTGCTGGTGAAATGTTGGATGATGAATTCGTCCTTTTCCATCAGCATCTGGAAGGCGATGTGCCTTTGAAGAAACGCATGCCAATGAAGAGGACGCAGTCGATGCTTTTGACTGGGTCAGGAGAAAAGGCTGCAATTGCATTTGAATTTTCCAAGTTTGAGCGATCTGGTATGTTGCATAACTGCGTGATTGAGTCTTGTTTCCATGTATTTTTTGTCCCCTGCTCATTGAATCACTTTTGTCCTACTTTTCCTGTAATAAGTTACGACTATCTTGGTGAGTATGTTGGCAAAAGAAGATGTCTCGGCGCTTGTTTCAAAGGTAGAAGCATTTGTATCGTGTGACAAGCTAGGTGTTATTCATATAAATGAACTCAAAAAGCTTCTTGAAGATACGAAGAAAAGCGAGATGTAAGTGCATTCGTTTTTTTACAGTGAAAGCTCCAAATTATATGCATTACAATTCGATTCTAATATTTGGGATTAATTTCTTGCACAATTTTAACGAAGTGTGTCAGCAATTGAAAAACAGAAAAACGCCAAACTCTACAACACCTACGCATACGACTACACGCTCTTGAAGCCTTTCGAAAAGAAAAGCAACCCCACGGCAAAAGACGTCTCCGCGGAGGGATTAGACCCCGAAAAATCTTTGGCGACGTACAAGATTTCACAATTTTCAAGTCGAACCTTGTCCTCTTCTGGAGGATCTAGCAAAAGAATTGCCATGTCCAAGACAAAGTCTGTTTTTATTCGTGGCATTTAAAGTTTTAGATGTGAAAGGGATTCACTTCGCAAAATTATTTTTGGGAGAACAATGATTTCAGCCCATGGCATTGGGCATTTTTTATTCCGTTGTTCTCAAGTTTAGGATGTATATTTGTCTGATTAGATGTGCATATGTAGGCGTTTCCTTTTTAATATTAAGTCATGTTAATTTGTATTTGTAACCTCAGTATTAACCTCATGAAAACTCCAGCACTTGAAATGTCTGTTCCAGTTACTGTGAAAACTTAACTTTTTCATTAGCTATCACATGACAAACACCCGTGTTTGTAAATGAGACGACAAAAATGTATTATTTTTCTCGAACTCGAATTTATTTCTTCAACAGCATGAGAAGAATTCGTATCCTATCTTCTACTACTAGTACTCAAATCCAATATTTTATTTCCCCCATCTCAATTCAGATTTTATCTTCAAATTCTCCACAATGAAATAATTAATAGAATAGCACCATAGAAATACTGTTTATTGCACAATGAGCAAAAAGAATATCATTTCCAACGAGACAATAGTTTAGAGAATGAAAATCCTAATTAAAACAATTGCTTATTATTTTCTCTCTCGGTTGTCCCATTAGATACTGAATACTCTGCATGAAAATATAAATAATGGTAGGGATGAATGATGTGCGATATGACTGCCTTGCCTGCCCCGCCAAAGCAGAAACAGAGGAAGTATTTAGTATGATCATCGTAGGTACGTATGCGCTTGCTTTCACCTGTAACCTGTGACCTGTGACGCAGAAAGCAGAAAGTATTGTACTGAACCCAATCGACCATGGCATTTCCGTCCAAATACCGAGGAATCATTCAGCAT
>JALLAR010001277.1:0-10242 GCA_036939335.1 Conticribra guillardii
AGTTTGTTGTTGGTTGTTTTGGTAGTGTATGAAACATGCATTGCATTAGGTTGATCGTTGAATAATCGGTAATTGCTGCAGTTGTTTTAATGTTGTATTAGGCTGTTTGGTTGTTGTTTTGTTGAATTGCTGTTGGTGTTGGTGTTGTTGTTGTTGTTGTTGTTGTTGTTGTTGTTGTTGTCAAATTTTGACTGTGGCGGTGTGCAGAGAGTCAAACTCCCATGCCAATGCGCAGGCAGCTACATGATACTGTGAAAGCACAGGGTGCAGGTCAAGGGGCGGAGGGTCGATCATGTGTGGGTCGACTGCCAGAATGGTTGGATTACGACTGATCGTCATCGCTGTTGCTCGTGGCAGTGGTGAACTCCTCAACGTCATCGCCAACAAACGATCCCACGCTCGAGTCCAAAAAATCATGACAATCAGCCACAAAATCACCACCAGGTACGTTATGAGCCAAGAACATCGTATTCCCACGCGTTGTGAGTGCCAAAACTTCTAGGGAAGCTTCAGCACTATCTCGTGAAGCGATTTGAGTAGTATTGGGTGATGCAATTGTCTAGCGGTGGTAGCGTGACATGCGTTGTGTCGGACCATTGATCGGGCGATGACAAAAAAACGGCACATCTCGCCAAAAAAAATTAACTCCATGGGTATGTAAGGGTTGAAGCTTTTTAAGCTCCCAACTTGATTACTACTTACAGTGGACTGCTACAAAGTGGACCCCCTGGTGGTACACGTTCTAATGTTAGCATGGATTTTGGGGGGGTAAACTTTGGGTATTGGAGGTGGGTAATAGGGATATGTAGCATAACGTACAAACACAGGGGGTACACTTCTAACCCTAGCCTGCCAAAATTGGGGGGGTACACTTTGGGTTAGGGGGGTCCACTTTGTAGCAGTCCCCTGTATTGTTTTGTATCTTTGCTGATCTTTGTGAAGATATCTTTGTGAAGCTTTGGGGATAAAATAGCAATGAAACCAACCAAAACATTCATGTTTCTTTCAGGTAATGCTACTTATATAGTAGAGTACTACTTAGAAAACTGCCTAGTTGCATTAACTCTACATTCTATTTGGCAAAACATTATTTTTGCAGACATTTGATTATGTGACACACACTCACTGCAACAGCATCAGCGACAGGTGACATGAACAGAGATTCCTTGCTCAATCCGCTCTTGTTGTTTTGTGACTTGACCACAATTGCGCCACCAAGTATATCTGCTCTGTCCAAATCCAAATCACCTTTGATCATGATGGGATGTTGTGTAACAATTAACAATTCACCGATGAAGAATGCCCAGGAGGATGGCGGATGATGTGTTCTTGATGGTGCAGAGGTGGGCATCATCATCATCATTCTTGTCAATAAGCAGCCATCTGCCATGCTGGGTGGGAGGACTTTATTGATGGATGTAGCTGTAGTGGTTCTATGTGTGGTTTCTGTGGCGGCCAACAACATCTCAATGTTTGTTGACACTGTGGCCCCCATTTGGGTAGAAAGTAGAAACCAGTAGTATGCTGGGGCATAGCAGTACTAATACTTGTTATCAGCATCAGTATCAGTAAAAAATATAGCTTACTATTACTATTGGAGCTTACTGGTTGCTTATGGTTTACTGGTGTTTGGGGGGCAGATTTACTTATTTCAACATTGGACCTGTACTGGTATTTTTTTACTGAGATTGATATTGGATACTGATGATGGGCCATGCTAGGATCACTTACTGCTGGAGCTTACTTGTATGGCAAAAATTTCAAAGTGTCCCAAAAATGCAATGTAGGAAGTGCACTTGTTATTTCTAACACTGTGCATATTTTTTACCCCATTCTAATAATAGTGCAATGTTAAAACCCAAAACATACTCACAACATGGGTTACTCATCACTACCAAAACAATGTCTTTTGCATCACACATTCAGTCACTAGTGTGTATATTTGAACATGTTTAGTCCCCAGTAAGCTCATGTAGCAACCAAATTTTGCTACTGGCACTTCAGCTCAAGTGACAACCAAAATGCTTACTTATGGGTACTAGTACTGGGAAAATACCACAAATTTGTACTGATACTGGACCTTGCCAGTTGTTTGTTTACTGATTTCTAATTATTCTTCCCAATATGTGCACTGTGCACATCCCTCAGGCATTATGTGCTCATATATTTGAGGGTGCAAACAAAAAAGCATATGTCTATGTGAAGTACAAAAATAATTCTTCAAAAATAAAAAACGTGACACAATTTAAATTCATCACATGTGATATTTATTGTACATGGGAGATAGGCAGAGACTGGCTGATACTTCATGCTGTGGTACATGTGCATGCTTAAAATTAAAATGATTCTCTCAGTTAGTTGGTGCTCTTGGTTATGAATGGAGTCAAGTTAAGCTTCTTTTGATAATTAGGCATTGAAGGACCAATATGGGACACTGATGACATACCATGTGTCTACTGGACTTCTTCTTGTAGATTGTTTTCAGTTTTGGCTCCATGTATGATGTACTTAATTTTGCTTGGTGAGCTGGTTATGTTGCAGATAGGCCTAGTCTGAATATGTCACTTACACAGGTGCCAACGTCAACATGTATGACTGTAGCCTACATTCATGAAGTTACTGCAAAAACCCACCACCGGCTAAATTAAACTAAGTTCTTTGACTGGGGTAACTCACGGTAATTCATTCTCATTGGCTGTAAAAATGTTTCATATTTATGTTCCTCGGGCAATACTGCATGATACTGAATGTTAGTACTACTTGGCCTGCTGCATTTGCATCACAGTCACAGTATTTTCTGCTGCCGCCACATTATCCCAATACTCCGAAATTTTCCATTGCAAAATGACCCAGTGTTACAATGATACATTGTTGCAATGGTCAAAAGAAGGTCCCCATCATAATGGTGTTTTCTACTATGGTTTTGGGTGTTGGGTACAGTCCACCAGGGGATATTCACAATATATTAGTGTATATTGTAGCATTCAACCAAGCATTTTATTGGTACAAAAGTATTCAAAATACATTAACATTAACATTACTTTAAGAACACAATAGACTAAACTCAAGGACAAAATGATGATTAATAACCCTGCTTGTGGTTGGCAACTTTGTAGTAGTAATTAGTAAGTAGTACTTAGATTATCACATTATCCTCCATAGCACTGTAGTTATGCAAGTAAGTATTGATTGGCAATAAAATAAATGATATGATTAAACCAATGATAGCTGGACATTCACAGAATTAATTATGGCAACAGATCCCATGGTAGAAGTACAAGGATCACAACCACAACAAATTCACATCTATTACCTATGTCTTGCCGTATGCGTATGTATGATGTCATGCATATGTATGTTATGCATGATATGCACAAGCTTCTTGAGTAGTAATGTGGCACAACTAACAGCAAAATATTGACCAATGTGTGTGTGAGTTACTGCCAACTGAAAATCTGACTTTCTCTCTCTAGCAAATACGATATCCTCTCATGTTACTAGCACAACAAGTGGTATGAGTTGGGGAGCATGGAATTTAAAAGAAGACCAAGCATCAATAAAGAATTAATATGCAGAAAGCAACTGTATTTAGTGACAAATGACAAACACACAAAACTCTTAATATTTTGCGCTTATCACTTCTTAACTCTTAACTTTATGCTGTGATTTTGTAAGTTGAACTCTGAACTGAAGATGTTTTGAAGTCAGATGAGTCCCACAAAGTGCCGTCAAACTGCGGCTGTTTGGCAGTTTGAGGGTCAAGTTGATGTTTTTGTAAGTTGAACAGGGCTGTTTTGAACTCCCGCAGTTCAATCTTTGTCTTTGGCCATCCAAAAATGCCGAACAGGACGCTCCTCTTCGGGCCTGTTTGACAGCCAAACTGAAGTGCCCAAGTAGCCCAAAAGTAGTCGAGTCAAGGCAACAGAAGTTGAGTCAATGATTTTTTCTTTTTTGAACAGCTGAGAGGCATCGTGTGAGGGATGTTCTACAGATGGACGGAAATGAAATAATGCCATATGTCACGTGACATGTGAGTACACAGATACTGCCTCTTTTTGAAAACAAAACACTAATAATAAAATAATAATATTAATATTTTTTTGATCATTGATCCATAAATTTTGTTGTAATCATAGTCTGTCCGTAGTCTTTCCAGATTTGTAGATGGAACTTCATCACTTCAGAAAACTCAACTGTACAAAATCACGATTTTTGAACAGCAAACAGGCAACTAGAATGTCTGTTCGCTGTTTGACTTCAATTGCGAGTTCGACTTACAAAATCACAGCCTTAACACTTAAACTCAAACTTAACATAAACTCAATTTGGTAGTAAATTGGTAACTAAAATGTATCTAAGTCTAAGATGTAAGATTTCCATGATCAGATCAAGAGAACAGATCTATCATTTATCCTCTAAGCTCAATTTGGAAGGGCCCAAAAGACACAACACACCCTTTTGTATTAGAGTTTTTCTGAAAGTGGAAACATAATAATATGAATGATAGAATTGATTTAAAAATTTACACTGAACTGTGCAACGGACTAAACTATTCATCACTAATGATGGTGTTTGGTTGTTTCAATTTTGGTATCTCACACTTTCGTGTGATTGATATGTTCAGCTACAGATGACAAACTGAAAATTATGTCAGCACTTTGAAGAATTTGGTTGGCATTATGGTATTAGTCATGAATATCATCTTTTCCATAGCAACAGCAATATCAAAACCAAAACACTCTCCAAAGTTTCTCCATGCACATAAATGTCAGCTATGTGTAAACATGAGCCTCACAGCCACCTTATTTGCATTAGTCCTTTTAGGACTTTTCAAATTTTGCACAATTTTTGGGGACAGAAAGGAACTATTTCATTAGTCCCTCCCAAAAAAAAGTCCCTGTGCAGGACTTTCAAAAATGTCCCACATTGATAAAGGTGGGATGGAAAAGTCTTTCACCAGGAGTCTAATAAGTATGCTAGTGAGCATTCTTATCGGGTCCCCCCAATTGGGGACAAATTTTTTCAGCACAGTTTGGACCCATCATCCCCAAAAAGTGGGTCCCGGCAAAAGCTGCAGGGTGGAAAGGACTTTTTCCCATACTTCTCAAATGTTCTGGGGATGGGGACTGGGGACTACTAATGCAACTAAGCATGCCAGATCATGATGAAAATAATATATTGCATGGTTGTCATATGACTGTGCTCAATAACTTTGAAGTATGCTGTACCTCCATTTTCTTCTATACAACACTAGAGTGTCGCCATCACATCAGCTGCTTGATAGTAGTATAAAACGAGTCACCATTCTGAGTGAATTCATCCTCATCATAAATAAAATACAAGTCAATTTCACGTACCACATACTGAGGACAGAATCAAGATAATAAAAGTCTATCTAATGAGTTTGAAATATGTGAGTGCCTCCATTTCTCTTCATAAAACACTAACATTTTATTACGATGCACATACAATATACCATGATATGTCAGCTACAGCTACAGGCAACATATCGTTGTAATTGAGTCACCATAAACCATATGATATTTCAGCTTCACCCTAATTAAAATACAATTACCACATCACATACAGGTGATAGAATTAAAGAATTGTGAAATTTTTAATATGGGTGCATTAAAGATTACATCATCATCATGTACATATGCTATGTCTGATAGGTATGCATAGGCTCATAGGTATCATGTGTGAAAATTGAAACATCATAAGAGGAATAAACCTCATCATGTTTGGATTTTCACAAATGTTACAAGATTCGTAGCTAGTCAAACATAGGATCATAGTACCCTGCATCATAGTTCGTTCAACTGACAGGGATGAGGGACATTCATGTTCTTTGTCTTTGTCATAGAAGTCCCCACAGTGTGCCCCCTCACCCAAAACAGAAGCACCCAAAAGCCCCAACCCTGGGGACAGGATGGGGACAAATCTATTAGTCATTGGGACTATTTTTTTCAGTTGTCCCGGCAAAAATCAGGGGACAGAAAGGACGAGTATTACTGGGAGTCTACCAACTAATTTTTAGTAATTCACGTTTGCACTGTGTCACTAATTTGGGGGCAAATATTCAATTGTTTTTTTTTCATCACCAAAAGTTGGCCATACCCAAGACATGAATGGGGACAGGGCCATGTTTTTGAACTTCTAAGGACTTTCCAAAAATCCTAGACTTAGGGACTCCTATGCTACAACTAAGGTCATGTCATTTTTTACAAGCTCAAGTTTGAGGCAAAATATTTTAGTCCTCCTCACACAGTGATCTGTGCTTTGTGTAAAAAATGAAAAAAGAGCCCTCCTTGGTAATTTCAGCCACAAAATGCATGGTGTAAAGTTGATAGGTTCAAATGAAAATACAGCTAAATTCAATAAGTTCAAAATATGTGGACACCTCCTTTTGGTTTTCACAACATTGAAATTGAGGCTTCATCGTGCCCTCATACCTTTTAGTCATCATGCATAAACATAAATTGAGCAGTATTGGTTGCATCCCCTCCTCATCACATGATTACGTTAGCCATAGTACATGCCGATGCATGTTATTAAATCCAACATATAAAAATAGTATGTGACTAGTCAATAACTTTAAAATATGGATACTTCAATTTCCCTTCTCTTCACACGCAAATTTAATCACCACCTACTTTTTTGTTAGCTATATAAAAATTAGCATTAACTAGTAATTCCAGCCTCACCGGCATGATTAAAACACAACTCCAAATCTAAAGTTGATAAAATCAAGTTATTGTACATTAGCCTATTCAACAGGTTTAAAATATGTTGATTCCTCCATACCAGATTAGTTTCATCATGGACATAACATGTCAGCTAAGGTGTATGTCAAAATGGTCCATCCTAGGTGATTTCAGCCCTGCCACCATGATTCAATACAAGTCCACATAAGATAAAGCTTGCATAATCAAATTAAAATATAGGAGTATATATAACTTTATTCTGTATTCAATATAATATGAATGCCGCTATTTTTCTTCTTTGACACAGTCATACCATGCAACCCATCATGAAAAATAAAATTGGCAATCCTGAATGAGTTTGGCCTCGCTAACACCAACACATCATTAATGATGGCTCTAGCTCTACTTTGGCGTAAGCAATACACCAGCCCCACAATATCTGAATGACAATGATTTGTCAATAGTTGAGAATTACTACTTGTTTTCGGTGTGCTTAGTTTGCTTGTCATTGTATGTATGCCAATAATTGTTCTGGATGCTGGAGAAACAGAGTGCAGATTTCATGTATTGTCAACATGCCACACCGCATAACATTACTCTATTATCACTGCACCCTCAAAATAAAAAAGGGCGCAAACCATAACATAATACCTAACATAAACATAATACCCAGTACATCAGTCCCAACCTGATTGTCCTCGTCAAAACTCTGTGTGTTGAGCTTCTTCTTGGTGGATTCACCCAAAACACCCCCCCTTCTCTGAAGATACCACCCCTCTGGTACTGGTGTGACCCTTACAACAATCTTTGCGAAAATTGCATGATGAATCCACCCACCAGCACTTGATCACATTGAATGTTTCTACTGAGATGACTGCCAAATTTATATTCATATGCTTGTTACCCTTAAGCTTACTAAGATAATAGGTAGTACTAATACTTCAATACCCAACTGAGCTCCCCCCAAAACTGTCCTTTTCAGAGTTCAGGATGTTTTAGTTTTACATGTACATTTATGGTTAGGAGAGCTGTTGTTGTTTAGATTTTGAATATCTTTCCGTGCTTCTTGGGCTTACACAAGTAAAAACTGTAATATTGGTGGAATGCTACCATTTCCTCTTCTTGTGGTATCATGTAACATAGTCTTAGATTCTTCCGTGGTATGGAAGAGACAGTCATCAGTCAGCTACAGGTGTCATTGCTGCACTGGCAATGAAACGCCTAATGCCTCAATGACTTTCTGTAATTCATGGGCATCATTGGTTCCATATACATTAATGGTACCACCTTCAGAGTCAGAGTAATCTAAGTCCAACATCCATAGGCAACCATGATGTACTTGTCCTCAGTTCATGCTGTGAATCAACTTTGTGCAATAGTTCAGAAAAAATTCATCATGACAGGCAGTCACATTGTCTTCTGTATCTTCAATCTTCATACAACACTGTTTATCAGTTAGTATTGGTCAATATTCAGCTATGATCCCCTTCTTGCTGTCACTTGCACAAGAAAGTGACATAGTTGTCTGCAATCTTGGGCCTACATAGAGAAATAACCCATTCAGCAAGTAATAAATCATTCATGGCTATATGACATCTCTCAAGTACATCTATTGTATCCATCAGCATGATGGCCTCTGTAGACGTAGTTCAAGATACAGCATCTTTCTTCTTGCTGGTGTCACACCATATGTACCTGGTTATCTGTTGTCTTTGATCAGGATGGCTGCATCAATTGGAATAAATAATGTTTGCATGTCTTGAAGCATGGAACATGGTGAATCTGGCTGATCTCATTCCTGATTCTTTTCTCACCATAGTAGCTAGTATTCCCCAAATTTCCTCAGCCAGGCCTTCCTTCTTCTCCACATTAAGGAGAGCAATCATGTGATAATTGCTAATTTGAGTTCTTGATATTGTTGCAACCAGGTCTAGCTCATATCCTCACTGAAGATATGGCTTACACCAAGCATGGGTAGATACCTGATAATGGTTCATACATGATCATAACTCTTTCATGTGGTGGTGTGAGTGATGTTTGGGAAAAGATGTTGCTCACAATGTCTGGATAGATACTTCTGTCAAATAATACTGCCATCCTTAACATCATTGCTGTTGCTTTTTGCTATCATCATTCGTCATCAAGAATCATCATCATTGATATCATATGATATTTAGTACTTGCATTTTCTCTCCCATACCTAGTTGCTCTGTGCCATGCCCATACACTTCTTCTCCTAAAGCAGCTGTGTATCAGCAGTAGAAATATGGTGTTGCTTGTCTACTGTAGTTGTCATATCACAGTCTTCCCCTAACCCTAACCATAACCTGCTGTAAACTGCATCATATAATAATATATCTACAGTATGATTAATTTCCTTAGAAAGACCAATGTCAATGGCTGATATGTGGACAATCTCTGCACCACTTCAGTCTTCTGACTCAACTGCTGACCCACCAGGCCACAGCTACACTGCTCTTCCTCCTCACACAAAATACCTAGTATTGCCAGATAAGTCTGCTGGATACTAGATTTCTTCTTCCAAAAGGCTTTCATCCTAATTGCTCCTAATTCTTCCAGTCAAAACCCCGCTGGTTCCTGTCTCAGCATGAACTAAGAACTCCTCCAAATTGGTAGTCAATTGGGCCTTCTTTTTTCTTTGACTTGTACTTGTACCCCTATTAATTAAAGTTCTCAATGACAATGGTGGCTGCTAGGCAAATACAACATAACAATCTTTTGCCCCCTGGGCACTTTTTCTTGTCTTCAAATCAAAAACCTCCAGCATACTCTGAATGTTTCTATATAATACTGTTGCATTCAAAATGTCCCATGGCTATGGCTGGAGTATCCCACGTCATATTGGCCTGATAGGGGTAAAATGTTGAAACTTTAGAATTTTCATCATTGTCATTGAATCACTTAGTCTCTGACAATTGCATACGATATATGTTTTTGGCACTGCTTAACTACTCTATGGTTTAAGCAAAAGTTATGGCTAACAACATTAAATCAATAGGTCAGGATAACTACACATTCTCTAGGTAGAGTTGTAGAATACGAAATCCAAACAAAATAATAAAAAAAAACAAATTGAGTAAAAAAACATAGGACATTTTGAACGCAGCAGTCTTATATGGTTGACATAGGTGGGCCTAGTGCAATTGTATTCTCTGATGCATGTCCTAGCACATGGTTTCATTATCTCCATGCAGTGTGACTAGGTGGAAACTTGGTATTGCATCACAAGAATCTCCCTAGGAGACAGTTTGTCCAACATTTCATGCACTGCCAAAAAATCATTGAACCAAATGACTTCAAAATTAATGAGACTCATGACTAGTTGCTTGTGCAAATAAGAATGGGGCAATTTATAATTTGCCTCTTGCCTCCATTATTTAACAAGCATGTTACCAGTGTAAAATTATATCGAACCAAGCTAACTATTATGAACCAAGTTGGTGGGTTTTCACCTTTGTAAGACTGTAGAACAGCACGCAAACCTTTTCACCCAAAGTCCACCCAGGCAAAGTTG
>JALLAR010001278.1:0-10238 GCA_036939335.1 Conticribra guillardii
CTGTCCATGCCCAAATCCAGGGAATAGGACATGTCCGGGACATTCCCGACTAAGCCAAACAAGGACATGCCCAGGACATGGGACTCAACAGGCCAGTCACCACACTCCAATAAAACTGTTGCTCGAGCCTTTTTTCATATTTTCAACTTTCTAATTATTGGTTGGTCCGGTCAAGAAAATATGAGTGATTTTGGACACAAACAATTCAATTTAGGAATCAGTATGAGTAATGTATGTCAATTATTGTCTGTACCGGTACGAGCAATTTCTGCATCCGTCGTCAAAAAAATTATGGTCCTAAAAAATAATTAGGCTCCAAATGGGTTTCAGATCTTGGGAATTTCCATTCAATAGTGATGGGATTGAATCGTGTTACACTCCAAATTATGCTCCAAAACACAAAAACTAAGACTTCCAAATGGGTCAGAGTCATGAGTGGCACCTGGACACCAACCACCACTGTGTCTAGCAAAATTTGTGTGACAAAACAAAAAAATCACACAAAGTTTTTTCTTGAATCCTGCTTTGGTACTGGTGTACATAAATAAATAAATAAAACCCTAACTTTAGTACTGGTACATAAAATCATGGATTGTGTATCCACTGGAGCAAATTGAATGGTCTAAGTTTCACCTGTAAGTATGCATGTCCTCTTGTGTCCTCGGCTTGTCCTGTTCCCGTCTTGTAGTTGAGGCACTGAGCTTTAGGTCCTACAATGTTGTTTCCTAGGAGTGATTTATCCATCACCCATCAAATCAATCACAATTGGTCTATGGTTGCCACAGTTTTTGCCAAATGGGAATATATAAGCATTTTTGATTACCAGATCTGAAGCCGCGCATACTGAGAGTTGGTCCAGATCCTCAAAACCAAGTTTTTGGAAAAGGGATGATTATGCATCACCTTGATTAAGTCTAAACTTGTATGGGAGAGAACCTTTTGTGCACTGACCAGTCAATTTATCCTCTTTTGCCACCCATTTGATTCCTGTTATGATTGGTGCATTCATAGTAGCTGGGGCTATTTGTTGTTGATGTTGCCTGCTTTGAATGATTAAATAATAAAAGGACTGTGCTTGCTGGATCTGACTCTTACATATTTTTGACAAAATGACAAAAATATCTTTATGAAATCAATAGAAAAATGTAGCCTATTGGATATGTAACAACAGTTTCTTGGTAAATTGTCAAAAATATGTAAAGGAACTAATAATGAAATACCTAGCTAATGACTGCAAAGTACAGTTAAGCTTCAGCTAGGCAAAAACAAAAATATTGAGAAGAGATCGAAGAGGCCCCATGAACCATGAGGTACTTTTTACTGCTTGCTACTCAACCAAGTGGTTTGCCTGGGATTTGTTAATAGTGCGAACTATCTGTGTCTGGTGTGTTTTGACACGTGTTGTCTCTTGAGCTGTTTCTTTGTAAATGTCTGTGCCTTGGTGATGGATGAATAATTTAATTTTGTTCCTTTAAGTATCATTTGACGAGAATTAATTCAGACAGCACTACACAGAGTATGAAATCATGAGTCACTTTAGTTTTGGGGCATTATTTTAGATCACTGTAGGTTGGTGAGTTGGGTAGAGCAGCTACTGCAAGTCGACCGGGCTTGCGAGATCCTTGAAAGGATCATAGCAATAATCTTTTCCATTTTCTCCCAAACCCTCACAGCCTGGAACTTCTTCGGTTCCCCACCGCTGGAAACACAGTAGTCCTTCAGCACAGTCAGAATCCCTATCGCAGTCTCCATCACATTTGCCTAAAGGAAAGCTTTCCGCTGGGGAACCATTATCACCTGTTTTCCATAGGTAATTCTCTGGTCGTTCAAAGCAATAGTCGGTGCCTGAATCGCCAACTCCTTTACAGCCAGGAATTGCCTCATGATTAAGTCGCTGAAAGCATACCAGACCATCCTGTTTGGGCATTAAGATAAAACATTACATTCTTAAGTCCAATTGTAAAAATTAAAATAACAAAAGATGCCAAAAAATGTCGATCCTTACCTCGCATTCAGCATTTTCGTCACAATCACCCTCACATAGCCCCAATGGAAACGCTCCACTAGGAGAGCCATTATTGCCCATGTACACAAGGGGCACAGGACTGTGATCCATGACTTTGAAGTTGCTCACTGAAAAAGCTGCCACACTATCACCAGTATGCGAAGTAACAGGAATTCCAATGTAAAAATCACCGTCGGACAGAAATGCGAGCTCAATTTCATCAAACATTTCCCATGTGGTACAATGCTCACACTTGTGGTAAGTGGTAACATAGTTTCCAATTTTCTTGAGGCGGAGCCACGTGCGATGACTTTCAAGTTTTGGTCTAGATGATTGGGGTGTCATAGCTGTGCCTCCTCCTGCAACCATTCGAGATTGAGAAAATATTTCCTTTGAACTTCCTCCCACAAAAATGGCTCCGTAGGCAGCATTGTCGTCCAGGTTATCGCGAATCATGAGACCACCCTTGCTGAAAGCATCTTGATGTTGAAAGCTTTTCACAAATATAGTGGCAGTCACATCATGTTCTTCTCCAACGAAGTTGTAGTATAAAAAGTAAAAACTATCAGATTTTCCCTATGAAGAAGCATGGCAGAGCAAAATTGAGAAAAAAGTAAAAAAAGGTAAGAGATATTGATTCTGAACCGAAGAACACATTTTATCATGCCTCTCTCGAGACAAGACTCACATCAATATCCCAACCAGATCCTGAGACTATCCAGGAACCAGATGATTCGGGATCCTCTGCGGCACTTCCGGGAACAAGCGGCAAACCAATGTCAACAGAGCTTGGCAGCAGTGCCAGCAACACCCCTGGAAGTTCTAACTCGGCAAACTGTAAAGTGTTTGCATCGGATTGCCTCATGCCAGGAAATGAGATTCTGTAATCCATATATGCATCAGAGTTGTGAAAGGTGGCTTCCATGTAATGATGATTTGCATCGCCGCTTTCGTATGATGATGCAAGGATCTCTCCAGCATTATTGCGATTAGACTCTGAAATCCAAGTGAAGTCACCAAAAGAAATTAATTCCCATTGCGACTTTGAATTTACACGTCCTTGGATATTATACCTTCGTTGGGGAGAAAAATGGGTTGGAGAAACTCATTAATATAAAAAATAACCGAACGAAAGAATGCAGTGTTAAACAGAAAGTGGAACTTACTTCACAGGGTCGCATTTTGGACAATTATTTGCTGTGTAAACGCGAAGACCTTGGGTGATTGACAATGTATTGTGGGAAGGAACGACCACAATTCCCGGATTAACATCGAGTAGACCTGTTCTATCGCAAATAAACTTAGACGTGCTTCCATCGATTGCTCTGGTATTAAAACCTGCATCATCACTGACACATCCAAAACTTGTGACAGTGCTCGCATTATCAAGAATAGAAGCCACTGTATAGCCCAGATGAGATATCTTCGCCAGATCAGGGGGTTCAAGCAATAATCCCGGAAGTTCTATCTCCCCAATCATCAATGTTGTTTTCGATTTTTCTCTTGTTTCGGTGAACAGAACCTTGTATTCGAGGTAAGAATCATAGTTTTCGAAGGAAACTTCAGCATGATTGAGGTTCTTGTCACCAACAGAAAAGGTTGATTTGATGGCAAGCCCTAGACTATTCCGAGAAGTACTAAGAGGCAAACTATCTTCACTGATGGGAACCCATTCGCTAACTGAGTTGATTCTACCAAAAAGCAAAAACTTTACAGGGTCACTAAAGCATTCAACATTATAACAGATGCGAGAAAAGAGAGATGATCAGAAAATGTTGCTGGAATCACAATAAGCACGTTTAAATATCATGGCAAGTCTTACCAATTTGGGCAATTATTATGTGAATACACTCGCAACTTTTTCACAATTGACATTCGTTTATGGGCCGGCTTCACAACAATGCCAGTGGTATCTTGGCTTTTATCGCAGCGATACTTGTCTGTTGTTCCATCTGTTGCTAAATTGTTGTAGTAATTGCTGTTGGTGCAACCAATGCTCTGGACAGCGCTGCCAGTATCAAACACAGAACTTGTAACTTCAGCAGATTCTTCGGGGGGCACCTCACCAGAATTGTAACATTTCAATTTGATCCATCCCCATTCACAATTCATGGATTGGATACATTGGTCGGCTGTTTGGAGTACAAGAACATGTTTCAATTTATTTTCATTGTATCAAATTGAGCAGTTGGAAAAATTATCAGATACAGGTCTCACAACAATATCACATTTTGCGAATTGGAATATCGAAGCAAGCGCAATTGAAAATCTCGACAATGAAAACTCACCAGTAATTGAGGAACTCGAACAATCTCTTGTCAATTCGAAATCCGTTCCATAAAGTGTTGATATGTCATCATTTTGATGAGATGTCACAGCAATTCCTACATAAAAATTAGGATTAGTAAAACTGATACCTACTGTTGCCCCATATTGCGTCCATTCTTTTTGATTTGTGTGCTTGATGTAAGCTCGGAAAATATTTCCTACTTTTGATACTCTGAGCCAGACACTATCAGGTTTAGCGTTTTCGGTCATGTAATTGTAAGTAGAGCAGTCTATGCAATAGCGGAATTGGTTATGCATGCCATTGCTGCCAGTATGGAACATCCCATAATATGTCGATCCTGCGTCGAGCGTATCGCGTAACATGACCCCGCCCTTGGACCATTGATGGCTAGATAAGAAGCCGTGAATAAGAATGGAAACTGTTAAATCACCTGAAGTTGGCATGCGCAAGTAATGGAATCCATCTATACTTCCCCAAATATCTCGCCCAGATCCTCTAACAATCCAGTAGCCTGATGAATAAATATAGCTCGATCCTGTTACACCAACACTGCCCACATCAGTTGAAACCAAATCTGTCGCATATACACTAAGTCTAGAAACGACTGGACTATTGGTCGGGCTAGAAGAAATCGATGGTGATGATGATGGCATGGAGCTAAGAGATGGTTGAGATGAGATTGAAGGTTCATTACTGGGTTCAGCACTAGGCGACGCTGATGGTTGAGATGATATTGACGGTTCATAACTGGGTTCGGCACTAACACTAGGCATTGCTGATGGCACCTTTGAAGGTTCGGAACTGGGTTCGTCACTAGGCGATGCTGATGGCGCCTCTGATTGCTCAATTGCTCCAGATACAATGAAGTCACTAGCTGTTGCACTTGCAATCTTGGCTACCGCTTGGACCTTTTCAACACTAACCCTCTCTGGAGTGATGGTTACATCAAAGTTGAGTATTGCAACACCACTGACGTCATACAATCCGGGGTATTCGGTATTTGGTGAAATGCCTTGGTTTGCAATGTAGCATCGAGTTTCTGTAGGATCAAACGTTAATTGTTTTGATGCAGTTGCAACTGTAAGCCGGCAGATATCTTTCTGCTCCTCTCCTGTCAAATAACGAGGAGCTGGAACCTGAAAAACTATGTCGGTCGTAAAATTTGGCCCCCCGCAGCCTTGAACGCTGACTTGAGTTCCACTATTGAATAAATCGTTATCCGTAAATAAATCGCAACCAAAATTCTGGGAGTTTGGTAATGTTTCATCCAAGTCTAACTGATTTGTAATACCAAACCATTGAGCTACTCCAAACCACAATGAATCCCATGATCTTGACGGCATTAGGCGACCTCGGCCAATATTGCTTTCATCTGATTCCAAAAAACTGCGTGGATATTTGCCGAGAATATTGCCACCTTTCACATCCCCTCCAAAGACAAAGTAGTTTCCTCCCCATCCATGATCAGATCCGAGGTTAGAATTAGGAGTTATCGTCCTGCCGAATTCACTTCCAACTATTGTAGTCACGCTGTCTGCAATCCCTTGTGCTTTCATCTCAGCCCTGAAATTACAGAAAAAAATAGTTTCATGAGGACATTGAAATGAAAAAATGCATTAATCGAAGTATGTGGGGGATTCCCTCTTGTCATCTCACCAAAAGCTTTTAATGGCATAATTCAAACTAGGCAATCTGCCATTCATTATTTCCTTTAGTTCAGAATGAGCATCAAATCCGCCCATCTGTACATAAAAAACATCGCGGTTGACGCCGTTACCGCGTTGTTCTCTGGCGGCAATTAACTCTGCGACCATTTTCATCTGTTTGGCAATATCCCCAATATCGACAGCATTTTTGGTGAAGTCTGTTGAAAGTTTGATGCCGCGAAGAATGCTAACAAGAGAATCAGTTTTATCCCTTGAGGTTTAAAGTTAAATAGTGGAAAACATGGCGCACACATTGATGAGATATCATAATAAACAATTAAAGTGCAAGAAATTGAAGAAAATATTATGAACTCACCAAATATCTACAAAACTTTGAGACCACCTGCTAGCAAAGGCTCCAGAGTTGTCCCCAGTTTCCGAATGAAGTGATTCCAAAAACATACGGAGCTCTTGTTGGTCGCCTTTGAGAAATTGTTTTTCAAATACTCTAGGCACGCCTGATGTCGACATAACATCTGCCAACCGTCCTGTTGTTGGGCCTGATAATTAAAAAATCAATCATGTGTTAATGGAATATAGACATATCTCAGCAAAATTCAGAAAAAACATGAGAAGAACTTACTGCCATCCACCATCAATGCATTAGTATTCACGGACGTGGAAGACACTGCAAGACCATAGCCTTGTAAGACATCTAGCATTCGTCCAAGAACACCTGGGCCATCGCCTTCTTTGAACGCGTCAACTCTATGTTCTTCGGCTTTCATTGTATGATGAGAGAACAAATCAGTCCTAGTCTCAGTCAGCCAATTCTCTTTGGTGACTGGCTTATGCAGATGGCCCATATTGGCTAAAAAGATGCCTTTTCCTTCGTCGTAAATGTCTTTATATGCCGACAACATTGAATTCACGCCAAAAGTATTGCACCCATCAATTCCAGCACTCGAGCCATCAATTGTCAGCATTTCATTGAGAGTCAAACCAATGCCTTCGTCTCCACCTCGAGCATCGAAATATTCATCATATAAGTAGCACCCACCCTCACTGTGCGGAGTAAGAATATTAAAGCTGTCGATTCCTCCAAACAAATTGATGAAGACGATAGCTTTGTATGGTTCTGGTGATTTGGGTGAGGGTGGTGTAACTGTGCGTGGAGATCCCGTTTTACGCACTAGTAACAACAATAGTGGTAATTGCAGGAGTGTAAATATAGACCAAGCACAACGGTTAGAAGCCATAAAGTAGATAGTATTGTATTTCAACATTTTTACAATGTATAATGATAATACTCACCAGTATTTGACGTGTGGAACTCGGGCAAAGCTGTCATAAGCTGTAGAAGGACCCGATCTCCAGTTTCCTTGTCATGAGCCTTGCTAAAGTACTTGTAAGCGTCAATGAGAACTTGTTTGTTCTCTTGACTTAGTCTTCCTGCTGTGATCATTGTGGAGAGATCATCAATCTTTTTGGCCAATTCATTGGTGCTCATTTCATATGAGAGAAAACCGACAGATGATATATAATCTCCAACTGCAGGAAGAGTGCCCATGTAAGGCCCAAATCCGCCATCAGCAAAAGCGAGACCATAATTGAATAATGAAAAAAATCCATTTGTTATTCCTATCACGTTGCCCATTGACAATAGCTGTGACTCAGGAGATACTAGCTCTGCTGTTGCAAATGATCCAGGAGGTGAGTAATCTGATGAAAAGAAGGAGAATTGATCAGGTGGTTCAAATACCATTTGCCCAATTTTGGATTGGACGCTGTCAAATAATCCATAACGAAGTTTGACGTATTGCCTTCTCTCAAAGTTCAAACTGCGTGAATTGCGAAATGGGTAGAAGGTATTAGTGGGCTAGAAAGGGCGTGGTATGAAAAAATACGTTACAATATTCATTGATTTACCTTCTCATCACTTGAATCACTTTCAAAAGTGGCTCTCTAATATTTCCACTTATTGGGTCTTCATCAATAACGGAGCTCAGTGCCTCCACGTCCAAGGTAATGGCTGCTGCTACAGCAGCGAGAGAACCATAGTTGCCATCGCCAAATGTTGTACCGCGAATAGTAAAGGAACCAGATAGGAAGGATTTTGCCACTCTCTCGACATATGATGGAGAAGGGTTCGATATTCCAAAAAACTGGATCAGCTTTTTACAGATGAACGGCGCTGCGCTGCGATAACGAATCAAATGCTTCAAGAAAGCATCAACTTCGTACTCAGCATCTCTCTCTTCTACCTTTGCAAGGTCGATGAATCCAACTGGGTTCCTCAGCGTGTAAACTCCTCCCAGAGTCACTTTGGATGCAAAGTTCTTGAGGTAAACAATTTGGCCAAACTCATCAATAACCTTGAAAATAGTCGAAGTAGTACCAATTGAGCTTGAACTTGAAGATACAAATGCATCAACATCGTTAGAAGATTGCTGGAGAACATATGCTGCATCAGGGTGTGACATTGGATCAAATGCACCAACGTGGAGAGAAGTCAAAACATCATCTCTTGAAGGCAAGGAGTCAAAGACATGACTCTCTTCAATTGTTGTAAGACAAAGACAATAGTCTTCGTCAGTTGCAGAGCATGCCCCATCACCGCATGTGTTGTTCACTGTCGGATAAATTTCCTCTCCAGTCATAGGATCACGCTGCCATGGAACACTGATGTAATTGATTGAGCTGTCCACCTTCACATACAAAACAGTGTCGCTTGGGACGGATGGGTTGGCTGATGACATAGGATTGTGAACAATAGTCACCATACCATCACGTCGGACCTTTACTTGCTGAGTACATGGCGCATCAGTCCAGAAAAATGCATTTTGACTTGGAAACATTGCATCTGTTGAAGTATCAAAGAGTTTGGTAGTTTATAAGTAGGAATGATTGTGAGCATTTTTTCAAACAAATAGCTGACACAAACAAGAACAGCATATTTCGTTAACTCACTATATTTGGGGCGGGCGTCAACTATAGGATTATCTGCTTTCAAAGTTGTTGGGTCACACACGTACCCCCCATCTGCAATACATTGCGCTTCATTTGTTTCGGCAGTTACTATTTCCCCATGATACTCAAACTTGTAATTTAATTCTGCTCTATCTGCAATAACGATTCCACAACACGACCTTGCAGCCACAGCTGTTTTGGGATTTGCGCACATGGCGTGCTGAGTGTTGAAAGTTTACGAGTAACATTATACAGAATGTATTGGTGAGGAATAAAGAAAGCATGAAACAACATAAAAAGAAATGTAGCAATTGTCGTTAACGTACAGTGTACCTCATTCCGACCTTGCTACCCTGACCAGTGAAGCCTGTAATTACTTTCATTCCGTCGTAGAATGATAAATGAGTACATCGCTGACGGATGTACTCATAGAAAGCGCCTGGTGCTACCTGAACTATGATGAGAGTATCAATGCGACATTCCTTGCCTGTGCAGTCAAGATTTTCGTCAAGTGTAATTGTGCTGGCATAGTCACAATCACCATTTACATCAGGGTTGCACAGCTTTTGGTAAAGACTCGAGTCAGGAGACAAAACAAATCGCTTTATCTCTTCATTGCCATCCCAACTGTCGGGCATGTATTGAGAACTGGGAAGACTTGACCCTCCTCTGAACCGATACTTAGCGCCCATTTTAAGGAAATGGTGCTTCGGCAAATCAATGCAGAGAGGATGTTGGTCACCAATCCAACCATCATCCACAGATGTTTTAGGGAAGAAATCATGCCTGTTGGTGTAAATTGAGCAAGATCGTTAGATATAAATAAACTCTTACAAAAAAATGTATAGCTCATCGCCAAACTTAATAAGTGATGTCATATTGGAAAAGCTGTGATCGTACCTATCGATATCAATACGAAGTGGCTCAAATCGTGACTTGCTTGCCCTGAAAAGCTCTTCTGTGTTTCCACGCCGAGCAGTGTACACAAATCCAGTCCATATCCGAGCATTTGTCATGATGTCTTCATTAGTATAAGTCTGAATCGTTCTTCCAAATTCATCACGAGTCTCAGTTCCATCAAGATCAATCTCTTTTAATCCGATTGTGAATAATTGCATTATTTCTCGCGCAAAATTTTCATCTGGAAAAACAAGTCTTCCTACACCAGTCTCCTTGTCCCACCAGACGTCCCAATGGAATCGGGTCGAGGCGGAATCCACAAAATTGAACTGCTCTGCCATTTTTGGACTAAATGACATTTCTTTTAAAACGTCGAAATAGTTACCAAAGCAATGCCTTGTCAAGATATCGTACTATTCTCGTTTTG
>JALLAR010001279.1:0-10232 GCA_036939335.1 Conticribra guillardii
CTTCAAGGAGCACTTACTGCAGAAAGAACCTACATTTACCTAATTTTTGACTCTCGATAATTTATTTCAGCTGTTGAACGGCTGTTTTTTGGGATGGTTGTGAAGAGTGAAAAAGGGAAAAAATCAAAGCATCAAAATCGCATCTTCTGTTATGTTATTATTTTCTATTGTACTCCACTATCATTTCACCATTCTGTGCCCACCTCGTATTAACTTCACAACTCAAAACAATCATTCAGTATTGTGGCGAAATGACAACTGCTCTCTCTAGGTTATCATGACAAAAATGACATCCGATTAAGAAGTCCTATGTAGATAATTATTACTATGACCGTACACTGGAAGAAGTATCTACTACTACGATACTGCATCATACTCTCTAGAGAGAGTACTATAGAAAGAGAGTACGATAGGAATAAGAAATGATTATTAAACGGGAATTGAAACATTATTATTTCACAGTGAAGCACATTTTTTTCTCTTCACATAGATTTATGATAATAATATCTACTACTCTGCTACTAATAATAATCGATTAGAAAAATAATAGAATCAAGTGCCATTATTCTTATCAACAATGTCATCATCTGGTGGCGGTTCACCATCACCGGCGGCGGGATCAGCCGGCACCAATGAGCATGCCTTTCCTATTCGACTCCATGAAATGATCCAGTGGGTCGAGGAAAACCATCCCAATTCGCCCGCCCCCGTTTACTGGTTAGAGCATGGTCGAGCATTTGTCATTAACGATCAGAAAACTTTCGCGAGCACGATATTGCCTAATTTTTTCAAGCAGGTGAAAATTGAGTCGTTCACGAGAAAGTTGAATCGGTGGGGATTTACTCTGTGAGTGTAAAACGACTTTGTGGGGTTGATGTTGTTGCGTTGTAATATCACTTTAGCCGCCGGTGATAATCTTATGTCCAGCACATGCGCTGCTTGCTTCTCTACAAATTTCATCATTGTCTCATAACTATTGTTGTTATTGCCGTTTATACGCCCATCTCAATGTCATTTCTCAGTATCAAATCCGGACCGGACAAGGGAGCATATCAGCACGACAATTTCGTTCGCTGGGAAGTCCCCCATGCAATAACTTCCATGCCTCCAGAGAAGAAACGAAGCAAAAAAACAAGCAACACTGCAACCACCAGTAGTAGCAAGGGAGCACCATCAACGCACCATCAAGAGCGCCCCGCATCACATCAAGATCAATCGCATTCTACTGAGAATGCTGCAACAAGTTATGCTGCTGCCGCCGGTCCCGAGCCTACACGAAAACGCAGCTTTGACGCCATTGACCAATTGGAACGCGCAGAGTTTTCTACCCATACCTCGACGCTGGGTGTTTGCGATGGCAACGTTTTTGAGCCAGACTTCACAAGCATGTTGGCGAGTGCACCACTTCAGCATAACACGAACAACATGAATAACTTCATGTTCATGACGGGGAATAGTAATAATTTTGATGCATTCTCAGCCCCTTCCATTCAGATGCCACCGCCAGCATCATATAATAATGACAACATGAATTATCCCACAAGATCTGGATTTGCTGGTAACATCAATCCCAACAGCAACATCAATTTCAATAACAGCATCAATTTCAACAACACCATCAACCCCAACAATGCAACGAATACAATCAATTTCAACAGCAACATCAACCCCAACAATGCAACGAGTACAATCAATTCCAACAATAACATCAACCCAATCAATAATGATGGCATGTACTCAGAGGAAATGATATCCCCCTTGTCTATATTTGATGCAAATACTGACGCACTTACCATCAATCAAGCGAGAGGTAACAGCAATAACAATTATCACCATGGAGCATATAGACGTGAATACAAGGATGATGTTGATGGCGTGGATGAAGATCAAATGGACAACGACCTGAAGCTGTATTTTTCTCGTTTGGAAAAATCAATGCGGGATGACAATGAATGATCGGATTGGATATACCTTTGAATGTGGGCTTCTTTAAGTATTTTAAAATGCTCACAAGTTACATTTATATTGCTACTACATTCTGCAAGGGAAAAGGTTTTCCATCCAGATGCACGATGAACGACGGTAGGATTGGAGAACTCACAATAGAGTGCATTAATAGTTGTTATGTCTATGCAAAGAGAATACCAATAAAATTACATTTAATATTGCTTTGTGTTTATTATTTCTTTAGTTCTTGGAGTACTACAGTATTATGTAACTAAATGGAGCTCTCATTCGTCCAGGGTATGAACTTCATTGATGTAGATTGATGCATGGTGGATACCAGAAGCAGAAAATCAGTCGTAAAGCTACCATGAATAAAACAGATGAGCTAAAATGGCAAGTTAATTTGAAGCATAATTTTGCAACCTAACATTCATGGATATCAATAATCAAAGCTCTAGTCCTTGAGAAGTATGGTATTATTTCATTATCTCGAAAGGTCGGAACAAAGGAAGATGATTCCTAAGTTGCTCATTGATATATTATTGTGAGCTCGTGTCACATAAACCCGGCAATTGCCATTGTGATGTGAATTTTGTTGAAGTCTACCTACTTCCCACCAACATACTATTTGATATGAATTGGTGAAACTTCCAGAAGCAGGTTCAGTTGTGGAGATTATATGCAGATGGTCAACTTGAAGGTTTCATGACCCGCAAGTTGGCTACTCATAAGGAAACTCGACATGCAAACGGCACTCCTCGGTAATGCACACGAACTCTCTGGCTTTCACTTTCCTCCGGATTTTATGTAGGTGGTAATCGTGATCGACTGCTTCTAGGGAAAATCAACAATAAAATTGCCCTAAGCATTAATGGGGCCTCATTTATTGGTGTAACAGGATGCAACCTAACTCTGCGACTTTTTACACGCAATCACGATAGATCACGATCAATGACTACATACAAGAGAACTTGACAATCAAACTGTCTCAAGAAAAAAACGAGGCTCTTACAACGTCACAACCTGTCACAACCATTACATCGGGGAAACCATCGTTTGAAAATAATGCCACTCCAATTAAACTCGATCAACTTGAAGGATCATTACTACCTACTAGCTACCAGGGAAAATCGACATTCAAACGGCACTTACTCCTCGGTAATGCAAACGAACTCTATCTCTGGCTCTCGCTTTCCTTGTGATTTCGACTATTTCTAGAGGGAAACCCAAGAATAAAACTGTCCTAAGCACTAATGGGGCCTCATTTATTGATGCAACGTAACTCTGCGACTTTACATTTTTCTCGGGATTTAGGTAGGTAATCACGGTCAATGACTACAATGGAACTCGACAATCAAACTGTCCAAAGCAGCGAGACTCTTACATCACACACAGCATTATCGGGAAACCACGTTTTGAAAATGCCACTCCATCTATGATAGCTCTTTCAAGATAGCTGCATCTAGCTCTTTATCTCTGCTGCAATAGAGGCTGCAATGGGCATTATCTTTTCTGTATGCAGCAGGATTTAGATTAGAGCAATGGCAGCATCGACGAAAAACTATTTTTCAATCTTACTTTCATTAAACATATTTTCAATAGAGGTGAAAATCACGGATATCATCACAAATATTAGACAATATATGCATTAATTAAGTTCAGATTCATTCATCTCAAAAGGTCAATGCAAAGTAAGGTCAGAACTGCAATTACAAATCGTCTGCGCATCAATCTTGCTGTCTTCGCCCAGACAATCTCACTATACCCATTGTAAGTGTTGACTAGAACCAACTAATTCCCCCATGGACGCACCCAGCCGGGCAGGGATCGGACCTTCAAGTTGCTCATTCGTATAAAACCAATCTCTTCGAAAAAATGGTTCCACATGATATTTAAAAATTTCTGCAGGCAGACCACAATTTCGGCAGAATATTACTCCTAGTTTCCAGGTGGGCGGGAATGACCAATCCAAACTTTGATGCCATGAATTTCCATTGATTTCGGTGGTAGACATGGTATTACACTGATTTTTTATTTTTGTTGCAATCGTCTTTGTCGCCACCAGAAGCAGCGGCATGATCAACCCCGTTAAAACCACCAGCCAGCAATAATTTCACCATTGGGACAAGATGAGTCACTGCATAAGACAGCACGCTACCATCTTTTAGCTTCATCTGCCCCCGTCGATGCAACTCCAAAAAATCACGATCCGTAACAATGCCTCCTCTTTGACAAAGAAACTTGACAACCTCCACATTTTTATTGATCAATGCACGAAGCATTACCGATCCATTGCAGGAATCTCCATTCATATAACACAAGGTGCCAATATTATTATTGTTGGGGGAAGATTCATCGGCATCCCCAACTCGTTGCTGTTGCTGTTGCTGATATTGCTGTTTTTGTTTCTTCCAAACGGCAAGATCACAAGTCACCCCCATTTCCCAAAGCACCTCCGCCGTCCGACGATCGCAATCCCTAAAACAACGCTTCGACTTCCCCCCTGAATACACCGGATTCTCAAACGACGCAAACCACGCAGTGCGTCCTTCACCATCTGCCAAATCGACCAGCGCCCCACATTCCAACAGCATGGTGCGCACCGCAGAATGATATCCGAAATAGGCGGCAAGTACCAATGGACGGTGGTAATGTTCTCCAAACCAACCTCCGGAATTAATGGATAGTCCACGTTCATGGCATTTAACAATTAAATGAATCAATTCTTGTTCTGATTTAAGAGAATTTCCATTTTTATTGGTTGTGTTTTTACCGAAACGGAAAATGGCACCAACGAGGGGAGTCCATTGAGATTGATTTAGTACTTGGATTTCGTGGTCGGAGGCTGTGGTTTGCACAATGTGTAATATTTTTTTGGTGCCTCCGGGACTTTCGGTGGCATTTTCTAATTGAATTTGGAGGGAGGACTTTTGTAAATTGGAGATTCTGCGGGAGGAGGAGTGATGAGTGGGTGGTGGCGGCCGACGGCGAGTTCGTTTGTTCGGCGGTTGTTGTTGTTGGGCGGGAGAAGGGACTGGCGTCGCCATGGACGTGTTACTACATGTTGTTTTCATGCGAGGCTGTTCTTCCGGCTCTCTTTGTAGGAGTAGTCTATTTTACTATCACCCCGCCGCCCGGACAAAAGTTGAGGAGATGGAGTGTCCGTGTCTGTGTACAATACCTACATACCATATCATCTACTAACTGTAATTACGCAGCTTTAAGCGTTAGCTCGGATACTACTTTGCATCACAACAGGTAATACAATATTAAATTATAATAGTTACCTTGCGGCAAGGTAAACTTGAGGAAATGCGTGATGCAAGATCTTGCAAGTGCAAGATGCAAGCACTCAACTCTCGCGAGGAGCTCATATTGTATCGTACTCCTCCAACATTCAGCAATCTACCATGTCAGAACACAACGACCAAGAACCAGCCCTCGCCAATATTGACGACCGCGTCTTAGCCAACAACAGCGACAACGACAACAGCCACCATGCCACCGCCGACCAGTACGACACCCACCGCCAAAACACCGCCGCATGGGACACCCAATTCCGTGCCCTCCAAGCCTTCATCGCCCACAAAGGCCACACGCGCGTGCCTCGCACCGACTACCACTACAACAAATTAGGCAATTGGGTATACAAGCAGCGCATGTGCTACAGAAAGTATATGCGGGGGGAGCCTTCGAATATGAATGCGAGGAGGAAGGCTATGTTGGATAAAGTTAATTTTGAGTGGCATGTTACAACGGGGAGGGTGAAATGGACTGCTGATAGTCCAGGTGCTCATCAACGTGCATCGTTGGATTCTTCTTCAAGTGCCGCCATGAATCCTGGTGGAACTAGCACTAATCGTCGTGTTCAGACATCGAAAAGCAATGGTTCTCCATCATCGGGCAAGAAGAGTCAACGCTCACAAAAGGAATTTCAGTTCGGGACCGAAATTCCAAATTATTACTTTGATCTAAAAACGGAGGACAATGATTCAGAAGATCATGTTTCCTTGTCTTCAGTTCTGAAAACGGGGGGAAAGGATAAAGAAGAAGAAGATTGTGCAGAGGAGGAAATGAAATGTAATGCAGATGACAGTGATTTGAAAATTAATGAAATGACCCAGGAAAGCAGTAACACAGGCAAAACAACCATCACGGAAACAGGTGAGTTTGCTTGGAGACGCACTGATTTGATTTCGTGCTTATTCAGTTTGTGTTTCCTATCTATTTATTTTCCATCTGCATAATTTCCTTACCATAACTTGCCCCCATTATTTCACAAGATAATACAAACAATAATAGGGCCAATCAACACAAGAAATTTATAACATCTCTTGAAAAGCACGGATCTGCTGCTGGATCGGAACATGGTACACTGGCGTGGCATGCCATGGCAATTGATTTGGATTGGTCCGTGGAGGAAGTGAAAATTTATGCCTATAATTACTTTAAAATTTTGGCAAAAGCAACTGATTCCACGGGTATGAAACCACCTTCTTCTTCATCTTCATCATCATCCTGGTCATTTGAAGAAAAAGTGGTATTCGATTCATTAATGTTAAAGTACGCAAAAGACCTGAAACGCAGCTGCGGCGATCAGTGCAATACAAACTATTTCTCACAACCCACTGTTTGGGAGAAGATTGCAGCGAGTTTGCCAGGAAAAAGTGCCCACGAATGTCGAAAAATGGGTGCTTTGCGTTTAAGTATGATTGATGCATAGTGTATCGATCAAAACTCTTCTAGAGATCTATCACACGTTGTGTTATTTCTTACCTCCCTGGGATATCAACAAGCCTGTTAAGGTGATAGGGTAACACCGTGGCAGGTTGCAGCAGCGAAGTTAGTGAATAGGTACTACATTCGCTTCGGCAGGCTGTGTAAGATCCCAGGGGATTGGTGATATCTTACACGAATGCCTCTGTAAATAATGCTTTGTTTTGAAGTAAAAAGTAGTAGTACATCAACAAAGGCAAAATGTACTCAGTAGCACCATTTCCCCCCTTTTTTCTTATAGTCATATAGAAATATCTTGAACTGACCAATTTTTCATGTAGATTCATTTGAGTCCATTACAAATGCATTGTGTTTACACAAATTTGGTATTACTACTATTTACAATATAGCTAGCTAGCTAGCAGCTCAACCATTAAACATTTGCACAAAACATCTACTGCATTCAGCATTCATAGAATGCGCGTGTTAGCCATAGCATCTACATAAAACATGCCAATCACCTCTGATTACAACAATTCGAAGCAATTGAAAATGGGAATCCCACCCTCTCATCTGGATCATACAGTTTGTTCACACTAGAAGGCCTCTTCATAGCCACTGGACCAGGCAAGAATGACCTTGGAACATCACCCACATTGACCACAACTTCATCATAATAACCAGGTCCACCATGAGAATACTCATCGGTTAATAATTGAGGACAACACAATTGATCATCTGGATCATAATCCACTGCATCGCCACCACCAACAGAATAAGAATACGGAGAAGAAGCAGACATGGTAGGAGTAGTACCATCCTCCGACGCACGAGTAATCGCAATCCGAAAATCCAAACTCACTCTCGTGCAATCTGATTCATTATTCAAGGTAAAATGAAGACATCGTGCGCCATCGAATTGAAATCCCAATCCAGGTCCTGATTTCGCAAGGAGGGGATGCCAATCCTCCCTACCGGGATAACTTTCAACATACAATGCATTGGTGCCAAAGGTGGACGTGAGAGGAATATGGAAGTTAATATTTCCAATGGAATGACCATCGGCCATATCGCAATGTGGACCAACCGAACATTCTCCTGGACGGATGATACGAATGCAAGGAAAGGCTTGATACCGATACACAATGCGTTGGGGCTTGCCCTTGCGGAGTTGATGATGATTCGTGTGAAATACACCATTTGCCAATGCTTGAGAGTGGAGAAGGGGAATGACATGGGATGTCACAAAGGAATCAAAGCAGCGGTGGAAGGCACGTCGTTTCCCTCGATTTTGGAGTGGGGCCATGAGACGACCCTTGTCTTGTTGAGAGGATGGATAGTCTAGATGAAGTTTGGAAAGGTCGGATACACCCAGCGTTTCAGCGAGGACCTTATCGAGAGGATAGGAGTCGTTGTCGTAGAGGAAGGGTCGTTCGGCCCGGAGGGCAGGGTAGGGAACACCGTAGGTGCTGCCAATGTGGAAGGATTGTTCGAAGGAGGCGGCACAATCGAGAGAGGCACGGCGCATGGCCTGGGGTGGGATCAGTTCGTGGATGGTGTTGAAGACTTGTTGTCTTGCGTCTTCTCGTCGCAGTCCTGTAGTTGAGTGCGTGGTGATCATGATGGAAATGAGGAGGTGAAAAGGGGCAAAGCATTTGGCATGAATTAGTAAAGAGGTTACTTCTTGAAAAATATAAATCTTCAAAAAAAATCATTTCGAATTTGAACAAAACTAATACAAATTGCACTGAAAGTATAAAACTCACGCGCCACAGCCAAAAAAGGCTCCATAGTATTCCTCAAACTCAAGCACGAATGATTAAAATCCACATAAAAATTACAATCCTTCTTCTGCTCCTCCGAAACCCCCAACGCCACCAACTCCTCCCCAATGACAGTTTCAAATTTAATAGAAGTATCCTCTTCTTGTTCCAAGCAATTCATTTGCGTTTTGGATGGCAATAGCGAGAGTGGAAGGGAGAGGATGGATTTGGTCTTGTGTTTGTAGGATAGGCCTCCTCCGCCGTAGTTGTTGGTGCTGTTGTAGGTGTTGCTGCCGTAGCCGGTGTAGCCGCCGTTGGTGGTGACGCCATGGATGCTATTGTTGCTGAAGCTGGACATGCGAGGTTCAGAATGTGAATGAGGATCATTTTCTCCGCTGGATTGATCGCCGCAGTCGGAAGAAGTTGCCAAGGACGTTGCTGCCGTGCCCGGGAAACTATCATATTCTTCTTCGCTATTATGGCTCGTGGTAAATCGCTGTTGTTGTTGTTGCTGATGTTGATGTTGATCATGATGATGACCACCGCTATGAATGCCACCATGGTTCATTTTTTTATCCAAATGACTGCTCATAATCGGCTCATACTCTCCACCCTCCTCATCGTCCTCATAATTAGGATAATCATCATTGTCGTCAATATCAAACGAACCCGAAAAAAGTTCCAATGCCTCATCCACCTCTCGTTGCAAGTCGCATATCCGACTCTGCTGCGACGATCTCCGACTTGCTGCGGCAGCAGACGAATGGATGGAATGACGACGCAGATTCAATTGAGAATGAGCATCAGCAATATCCACGGAGGAAGGGGGGAGGGAGAATTGATCCGCGAATACCAACGAAGTGGAATGGGAGAGGGCTCCAATGACGGTGCATGGATTGTTGTTGTCGTTATCGGCAGCACCATCCGCATCTGCAGCACCATCGCCATCATTGTCGTCGTTGTCATCGTCGGCAAAAAATAACTCTTCGTCATTTCTAATTTCATCCACAATGTTGGCGTGGGCCGTGGAGGATGTTCGCGATGGAGATAGCGGGGCCAAAAGGAAGGAATTGCTGAAGCATCGTGGAAGAAAGGTGGGGCTGCTGGTGTACGTTGGACGGGATGACGATGACGATGGCATTGTCGTTCTGCCGGGGCTGCCGGTGATTCGACTCGTGTTGGATTTTGGACTGTGGATGATGGAACGCCGTTTTTGTTGTGGCGATTGGGTGTTGTTGTTGTTGTTGTTGTTCGGGCTTTCTATTGCTTTGCCATTGTGGGAATGGTGAGTTAGATCGGAGGAGCTGCTGCCGAGGAAGGTGAACATTGTCATCTTGTTGGCAATAAGCAACTATTGTTGGATGAGATTCGATTTGAATATAATAATTATTCACAGGTCATCGAAAATAATACTGAAGGCTGAAGGTTCTCCGAGCGAGGCGGCTGATTATTTAATAATTGCTGTAGATATCGTAATTGGTTGGTGCGCTCCGTTGTGAGTAGTTGTTCTTCGAATGCACCGATAGAGATAGATGGATTGTGGAGATGATGATGCAGGTTCTTGGGCGTCAGTGATGAGGATCATTGCCTTCAGATTCATTCCGCGCCGTGTGTCTCTAGAGAGAGCGAGAGAGAGAGCTTCGTCTTAACCCATCCCGTCGTGCGTACTATCGTATCGTGCGGGCGAGCAGGCATTTTTTGAATTTTTACTACAACATACCTGCTATGACATCATTCTATAAAATACTAGGTACTAGTGTAAAATTATATTGAACCAAGCAATGTCAGATATCTTTGGAGCATCAT